>CM053791.1:821069788-821349788 GCA_028749045.1 Cupressus sempervirens | reverse complement strand
TAAATGATGGAATGACTTGGTAATGACTGTGAGTAATTATGTTTCTAGATCTAATACCCTAAATTTTGAAGATGTGATTAGTGTTATTTTGAGTGAAGAAAATCATAGGAAAGCCTCAGGTGGACCTACATCAAGAAGTATTTTAAATGCGCAAAGTAGAAGAAGAATGAATGAGAGAGGAAACAATTACAAAAATTATGGAAAATTAAGAGAAAAGTCAAAGGGAAAGAGGTCTCAATCTAAAGGACCAAGTGACTGTTGGTACTGTGGAAAGTTAGGGCATAAGAAGAAAGATTCTTAGACTCAAAAGAACAATGAAAGAGAAAAATAAGATGGAAATAAGGAGGAAAATGTGGTACGTAACAAATCTGAAGAGGATGCTTTGCTTCTTTCTTTACAAACTATTGATGATTCATGGGTTTTAGATTTAGGGGCTTACTTTCATGCTACTCCCTGTAGAGGTTATTTTATTAATTATGTCCAAGAGGATTTTGGGCTTGTTTGTTTGGAGGATAATGAACCCTATCAGATTTTTGGAAAAGAAAAAATTAAGATTAAGTTGTAGAATGAGAATCATTAGCTACTACAAGAGGTAAGACATTTTCCAAGGACAAGTAAGAATTTGATTTCAACAGGGTAACTAGGTGATGAGGGTTGCACAATTACTTTTAATGATAAAAATTGGAAGGTTTCAAATGGTTCTCTTATAGTAGAAAAAGGTGTGGAAGTAGGCACCTTATATATTTCTATAGGTCATATTGTTCTTTCTACTTTAATTGTTTCAGAGGAAATGAATATTTAGGAACAATTGTTGCAGTTTAGCAGGGAGAAAAAATAGTTTTTGGGGATTCTAATATAGAACTATGGTACCATAGACTTGACCACATGAGTGAGAAAGTTATGAACTTACTTCATTCAAAGAAAGTTTTACGAAGTCTGAAATGTGTCAATATGGATTTTTGTGAATTTTTGTGTATGAAGAACAAATGAGAGTTAGTTTTGTGAAGAGTGGGAAGGAAAAGAAAAATGAGAAATTAGAACTTGTGCATACAAATGTATGGGAACCAACTTAGGAAACTTCCCTTGGTGACTCTCATTATTATGTTACATTTATTGATGATGCAACTAAAAGGTATGGGTTTATTTCCTTAGACAAAAATATTATGTATGTAAAACTTTTAAGAAATGGAAATGTTTGGTGCAGAATGAAGCTAGTTAAAAACTTAAATGTCTTAGATTTGATAATGTTGCTTGCTTGGCCAAATAATGGTATCAGAAACCCGCAAAAATGGACTACCTATTCAGGATTGGATACCCTAATTGGTTTGTAAATGAATTATTCAGTCTCATTTAATTATTGACCAAGGACGTAAACTTGGAATGGCATTCACAAAGTATATGCTTCAAACTTCTCTCAATCTTAAGACTAACCTATGAAATTAAAATTCTTTGAGCTTTAGGAAAACTATGCTAAAACCAGTAAATGAATTTACTCTAACAAAGCATGTAATCATGGGTAGGAGTTACTCTAACTGCCTATGCTGCAGGAACAGTCTACCAATTCTATTATCAATGGTTGCAGGAATAGTAGAGTTCTACCTTACTTAGAAATGAACATGAAAATGAATTCTACTCTAATAGAACAATTCACTCACCAAGTAGCCCCCCTTGGATGAGTGAATATAAAATACAATCAAGATAAAAGATATAAACTTGAATTGTGCATTCTTTTCATTCATGGAGAAAGATTACACTTGATTGAAAAACAATATCACAATAGTTCTGTTATGAAAATCAAGTCATTCGAATTAACTTCTAAAAAGTTACAATAGTCATTTATTTTAAGAAAAACTTACAATTACCTCCTAAATCTAAGATCATTCCATAAATGAGAATCAATTATAGATTCATAAAGTTTTAGAATAGAAACAACATTAAAGATGAATAAATGCTCCAAGAATATAACATGTTGAGGGAACTACATCCGCACGTTGCATGCAATAGAATGTAATAATTGATATACCCTACTTGTGACGGTCTTGCAATCCACAATTAGCTTTGACTATTCCAGTGCTACAATGTTGGTCCTTGAATGCCCATGGCAAACACCTGCAAAATCATCAATGTACACACAACCTTCCATATACATATATATTCGTATCATCAATATTAGCAAAAAAGTATAAACTTCCAATTAACACTCTTGCAAGTCCTATGGCTACAGGAGAAAGACTACCCAAAAAATAACATGGGGAGGGAAACATTTATGAACATGTATAGCTATTGCATTATACCATTCTTGTTCATGAATTCAAGCAAATATCATGTCTATAAATTATCCATATTTCTATTTCATGTCTTCACATTTATATACATATACATAAAAACCATAAGTTCATTTGCTTGAAAACCATAAATTCATGTCTGCTTGAAAAATAATTGTTTGAAAGGAGATAAAAAGAACTAAGAAAGATGGCCTTTTGGAGGCCCATTATTCCCCCCAACTAAACTATTTCTGGTCCCCAACAACCATAAAATTTTGGATTCTGGCACAAAGTCTCAAGTCACCAACCATCTTTTCACTAGGTTCATTCTTAACATAATCAAAATACCCATGATTTTCTTTGAGCCTTTTCCATCGGTGGACTTCTATAGACATATCATGATCTTATGCATTGTCATTCATTACTAGCAATGGTTGTAGGAATACATGAGGCTAAAACCTTAATGAAAGCTAGTAATTATGTAGACTCCTCCCCAATTTGACGTACCATGGGACTCTTCTAGTGGAAAGAGTTAGATTCTGTGGAGAGTGATGTTCCCTTGTCTTCAGATCATGTGACATCTACATCCATCTTTGTCTTGAGGCATTGATTATTCTTGCAATATAATGAGATGAATGTTGATCCCAATTTGTAAAAGCTTTCTCTCTTACTCAACACACCTTATTAGTTCCACCAAGTTTTCTTGTAATAGAAAGCCAGTCTAAAAATATTCACTAGGAATGTTGAACTTCAGGCCTCATAAGCAAGGGAGTTGTCATCTCATTATCTCTATATGGTGCAACTTGGTGTTCCCTGCTTATTTTATTATGAATCTAGGACATAACTGCTCTTAATTTCACATCTCCTACATAAAGAAGTGAGTTCCATTCTATATCATCTGGCACTACCAAGTTATGTACGTATAGTTCACACAAAAAAAAAATTAGGGTCATTGGAACAAACTAGAATGCATCATAGAATTCATGAGGGGTTGAAATAGAGGGATTGAGTCCTCCTACAACTCTTGTCAATTTAAAATTAACAAGTTGTTTCCTAAGGAATAATGCATACATTGGAGACGATGACTTGCATGCCATAAGCTCAGGAATCAACCCTATGATTTGATTAATCTGTCTCTTCAAAACCTCAATTTGGTCTGATTTCTTCTCTAGTTGATGGCCTTGCTCATTAATGAAACATTTCAATTTTTCTTTTTCTAATTTGCACTATGCCCTTTTCCCACAACAATTGTTGATATAAATTTATCCATGCAGCTAGGGGTGTAGATAAATCAAGCAATGGCAAGGGTTCTTGACTGAGAGTATCTACCCAATCAAGTGCTAGGTGAGGAGTTTTTATTGTGCTTTGTGGCATGGAGATTCTCCCTTCCATAGATCAAGGGTTGTCACTACATTTCCCTCCTCACTAGACTCAGCTATTGCCTTAGCCAACATCTCTAATTGATCCTAAATAAGTTTTCCTAACACTTCCTCAACAATATAAGGGTATTCTTTAGAAGGAGATTCTTTTGAATCCCTACAAATGTCTTGCATAAAAAATTTGTCTTCAAACCCTTCAAACTCCTCATAATCCTCATCACTGTTAATAAGTATATATTTAACACTAGGGTTAACTTTTGTTTATGGATTCTGGTTTTTGAATTAAGTGTCATTGGCTACATTTTGTTGAAACACTTCCTTTGAAGAGGGCCTCTCCACAAATTTAGAGGAATCTAGGTTAACAATTGGAATAGAAGACTCAACATCCCTATTACTTTCAAAAAGCCTTACACTTCTTGTAGGAGGTGTGTAAGAGCATAGAGGACTCTTTCATTTCCTCCTGCTAGTAGTCATTTCCTCTATAGTTGTTTCAAGATGTTTCTCTGAAGTTTCTTCCCCATGCAAAGGTAAGGTTTTATCAACATTATCATTACCACTCCAGGTTATTTCTCTAATTTTCACTCTTTTGGTTCCACAGTTTTACCCTTGTCTCCTCTAGTCATGGACTTGGTCTTTATGGATAGTGGGGTTTTAGGGACATTAGCAGTTTCTTTATTTTTACTTCTCTTCCTTTTAGATGTTGACACAAATTTTGCAAATTATTTTCCTAGATGGTCTAGAATTGAAGGGAGAAGCTTTAGGAACATTTTTGTCCTTTGGATGATTTTGTGAAATCTAATGGATTTTGTTCTCTACACCCAACACCTTGGTCTCTAGGGCTGACCATCCTAGGTTCTACCTCATTCATTTGTATAAATTCTTCCCATGTACCAATTAATTGTTTATTTAATTCTCTCTCTACAATTAACTTTATCAAATAATGATGTGAAATAGACTGGTCTTTTCCTAATTGATTTAAGGAAGCTTGCTTTTTCAAAATATTGAATAGAAAGTTGGGAAGATTTAGCGATCTATTGTCATGCCGAAGATGACTCAAAATTTTGAAACATAGGCCATGCAAATACATGTAGCACCCTTCACAAGTGAAATATTGGATGATGAATGCAGTTGGCTAAATGAATTCCAAGGGCAATGATACTTTGGAAGTGCCTTTCTTCTTATCTACATCTAGCGAAGGGTTATCATGCAAAGTGAATTGAGCCCTAGCCGAATGCAACTCAAGATCCTTTGCCTAGTTTTCACCTTCTTGTGGAAAATTAGTTACTTTAGCCACAATATCCTTTGTAAATTCAATTTTTAAGCCTTTGACCACTGCAAATCCATCCTTCAAAGTACATAGAAATTGTAGAGAAAATCCTTCATCGAACCCCTTAAAACTCAAGTAGTAGTCCAACCACCCTTTCCTTCTGAATATTTCACAACTGGATGCATCACCCAACAAAACCCCGTGATCGACCGACTCATGTCTTCGAAGGTCTTCTCTCATTGTTATGAACAAAAAAATTATTTTTTTGCAAAAACTTGGTATTTTCACAAAGCACAACAATGGTAAATGAATAGAATTCATAGTGTTATGGCACAGGACATTGCATACAAAAAAGGCGACGTACCAAATGCTACTTGCTTCATGGAATTGAAAGAGTTTAGTGCATGAAATCTAATGATATCTTCACTTGCATCAAATCTCATAATAGTTCATTTGTGTCAAGGCCTACCACCCCAAACACGTCACTAATATATCATTAGAAGTTAAATTTTTTCTTTAATATCCTCAATTTCCTTACAGATATTGTGATGCAATTTAGGAAGGTCAGATCAACAAGCATATGATGACAACCATCTCATAAACACAAGAAACTTAATGTTTACATGCTAATTTGAAATTTTTGAAAATAGAATATTATCCTCCCAACTAAGAGAATCGGTCCCACAAGACCAAGACATGTAATAGTATAAAATTTAAATGATATGAATTCCTAATAATTAATAAATAAAATAAAATATGCATGATGGTTTGTGGCATGAACCTAGCAAGTCTTGCAGGAAGAGTGCTTTGAAAAATATCACCTGCATTGGTGGACTAATAGAATGGTATGGAAAGATGGTTAAGAGAGAAGGTGAGGTGTAGTTTATTACGCAAAAATAATTTCATAGAATGTGAAATGTTTATTATGGAGATCTTGAATGGAATCAAGAATCCTTAGAAGTTTGGGTAGGAGACCCAAACACTTCGGTTGCAGGAACAAATGTATCTTCATTGTCTTGGAACTATTGTAGGAAATGCTCGTGACTGACTAGTTTGTTGTAGAGTGTGAGTCTATGGTTGTTGACAAGTAGCTTGAATTATACAAGATAAATGGTGAAAATTTGAACTGCACCATTATCAAATACTGAGATTATGTCATAGGGCCCAAGCCATCAACTTAAAAATTTGACTGGCGTGTGCTGGTATCAGGGATCATACAACAGTGCCCAATCTCCCACAAAAAAATTCTTCTTGTGGATGAATTTGTGATGCCATTTTTTTTCTCTGCTACTAGATCAATTCAGTGTTGTGGAGTGCATATTTCTTGTATTCATCTAACCCATTCAATTGTAATAATTGGTCTTCTTTGAGCTCTAGTAAAATCAATGTCTAGGGCTCAAGTTGTTTTTAGCATCTTATGCTAAAACTCAATAGGCATGGATGTTGATTTTCCATACACCAGCTCAAAAAGGGGTAAACCCAGCTTTTGTTTTTCCATGTGGTATGGTAAGCCCAAATGGCTTTAGGAAGATGGGTAGTCCGGTCTTTTTTGTGAACAACAACTATCTTTGTTAAAATGGATTCTATCTCTTAGTTGGTTATCTCGGCCTGGCCATTGGCTTGAGGGTGATATGGTGAAGAGTTACCATGGCACACCATGTATTCTTGCATCAATGCTAAGATAATATTTGAGGTAAATTGTGCTCCTTGACCCTTGACTATCTCTCATGGTACTCCAAATCTAGTGAATATACATTCATAGAGGAATTCAACAACTTTATGATCCTTGGCATGTCTCATTGCTTTAGCTTTGACTCACTTTGTGGCATAGTCAGTAAATACTAAGATATATGACTTCCCATGAGAAGATGGTTCAATGGGTTCAACAAAGTTGATACCCCACTTCTCAAATGGCGTGACCACTATCTGAGGTTGCAAGGGCATTTCATTAGGCTTTGTTGGGCGCCCCACACGTTGGCATCTATCATAGTTCCTGCTATGTTTTGATGCATCTTTATTCAAAGTAGGCTAGTAGTATCTAGTTGTCATAATTTTACAGGTTGTCCTCTTCACTGCAAAATGACCTCCACGTGGCTCATCATGACATGTTTGTAATTTGTCATAAGTCTTGTCCTCCCAAACACATCTTTGAATGACATGGTCTAGACCTATATAGAACATAAATCCTAAGATCCATGAGAAGTTAAAACTCTTCTCAACCAAAAGTGGGTGTTTCTTAAGCAAGAATTGAGGTGATGTTCTTCCTATAGCAAGGTAGTTGGCTATGTCTACATACCATGGATTGAAAGAATCAATAGAAAAAAGGTTCTCATAAGGGAAATTGTCATCAACTATTGCAAGATCATCTGACACTTGTAATCTTGACAAAAAATTGGCCACCACATTAGCTTTGCTTGGTTTGTCAATTATCTACACATCAAATTCCTATATGAGGAGTAACCAACATGCTAATCTACTACTAATGATAGGTTTGTTCATCAAGTATTTGATGACAGAATGATCAGTGTAAACAAATACTTCATAACTTGTGATGTAATGCCTAAATTTGTTTAGTGCATATATGACTACTAACAACTCTTTTTCGGTAACAACATAATTTAGCTCAACACCTTGCAAGTTTTTACTAATATAGTAAATAACATGTTCAACAATACCTTACTTCTATCCTAGGATTTCTCCAATGGCATAGTCAAATGCATCAATGTGGATTTGTAATGACAACTTCCAATCGGGTCCTCTAAGAACAGATGTTTTTGTCAAAACACCTTTTAGTTGCTGAAATGCTTCTTCATAGTCTTTTATCCATTCAAACTTAGCCTCCTTTTTGAGTAAGTTGTACAAAGGAGTGGCAAGTTGGCTAAAATCCTTTATGAATCTTCTATAGTAACCATCATGACCAAGAAAACTCTTGACATCTTTCTACTTGACCAGTGTGGGGAGTGTGTTGATGATTGCAATTTATACAGGGTCTACCTGGATTCCAAAAGATCAAAGCTAGTGTCACAAGAAAACTCCTTCTTCCATCATCATGTAACACTTCTCACTATTAAGGGAGAGGTTATATTCCTGGCATCTCTTAAGAACCTTCTCCATGTTAGCTTGTGCCTCCTCAAATGTGGTTCCATGAGTAGTGAAGTCATCCACACATATTTCAACACAGTCAGCAATAATGTCAGAGAAAATACCAAGCACTACTCTCTAGAAAGTAGTAGGTATGTTGCATAATCTAAATGGTAATACTAAGTAAGAAAATGTTCCCCAGGGATAGATGAACATTGTTTTATCCTAATCTTCTGGTGATATTTGGATATGGTTATATCCACTAAAGCCATCTAGAAATGAAAAATATTGTTTACCAGCAAGATTATCAAGCATTTGGTCAATGAAAGGTAGTGGAAAGTGATCCTTCTACTGGCTTTATTGAGCTCCTTATAGTCCACACAAACTCTCCATTTCCCCCCTTTCTTTGGGACAATTACTAGAGGTGAAACCCATTGGCTGTCAGAAATAGGATAAATAAAACTTGCACTAAGGAGCTTATACAACTTTGTCTTCACTATATCTCTCAAAGCCAGATTAATTATCCTTTGGGCTTGTCTTATTGGCTTGCACTTAGGGCTTATATAGATTCTATGGGTGTAAATTTTAGGGTCTAACCCCTTCATATTAGTGTAGTCCCATGCAAAGGCTTGCTGAATTTCTTGCAAAAGTTTGAGAAGACTAGACATCTGAGATGTAGTGAGTTTCTTATTAACATTCAACTCTTTCCCTAAGGAAATTTTGAATCTTTTGACCTAATCCAACATCAAAATTTTTGCAAGTGATGGTGACTTTATTTCATGAGGCAACAAGATGTGGAGATAATCAAATGTTGTAGGAGACTGAGGTGAGGTTTGCTTGGGAAATATTGTTTGGAGGGAACAATTAAGGACACAAAAAGAAGATTTTTTAGAACCATATTGGTTGGTGAGGATTGCTACTAGTATATCATCTTCTTCTTGTGACACCAAAAATGAATTTCTTTCAATGACCATGAGTTGTTGCACTAAGTTTTCTTCAAGGGCAGCATCATCTAAATCTGGCTAGTCAACTTAGTTAAGCTCTACTTGGAGTTTCACTGGAGAATATAGAGTTAACTTCTTGGTATTTATCCCATTTGATATGGTCATTTTTCCTTAGTGACATGCAATGCAACCATCAGATGTGGCTAACCAAGGTCATCCTAGGATTAATTGATATCCTCCTAGAGTGGCTTTGGGTGACAAGACTAAAATCTGAAGGGTAATCTAATGAATCCAATGTCACAACAACATCTTCAACCATGTCATCTAGCTTAAGAGTGGAATTATCAAATAATTGTAGTATTGTACATGTATCTTACAAACCAATAATGTTAAGCCTCAACAAAACTTCCCTAGTCATGACATTGATTGATGTCCCTAGGTCAATTAGGACATTTTATATTTGGATGCCATTAATATGAATAGTGACTACTGGAATCCCTAGATTAGAGTACTTGGGCATTGAGACTTTGCTCAGCATGAGATCAAAAAGTTGTCCCAAAACATGGACAATGTCAAGGTCTTTTTTCTTCCTTTTGGACTACTTAATACAAGCTTCTTTAATAGCTTTGTTATAAATTGTGACTTCTTTAAGGGCATCCAACGAGGGAATTCACACTATCATTTGCTTGAGTTGATCTATTAGATCCGCTACTATAGGATTTTCTTTGGGTGGGAGCCAATCTTTATGGATAAGGGTGATTTGTAAATATTGGTGCAGATTGAGGAATAGGTAGAGCAACAATATGTTGGTTCATAGGTATTTCCTCAATATCAACAACTTCAGTTATTATAGGCTCTTTGGGTCCAGGCAATGTAGTTCCTGATCTGAGATGGATATCATTTTACTTGCAGGGAATAAGCTTACTACTTGTTGTTAGGATTTGGAGTTGGTTGCATAGGAAGTTGTGTTGGCTTTTGAGGGTTATTATTGGGTATAGAAGGTGGAGGCATAAGATCTTGTTGTTGAGGTGGAGGCATGAGAGCTTGTTGCTAACTAGGTTGGTTAGGTCCCCACTAAGGTTGTTGCTGCCAGTTACCATGCAGTTTCCATTGATTATTTTGCTGTGGCTACTGATAGGAGTTAAACTACTATTGGTATGGGTTAAATGGCAGTTGTTGCTGGTAGGCTTGGTTATAATGTGACTGTTGGTTAGACTAGTTATTATTCCAATTTCATCCTTGAGGGGCAAAATTTTGAGGGTTATGGCTTGGCCATTGACTACTATTATTATTATAACCAAAAGTATTCAAAGGGTCTGGAGGAATACCTTGTCTCTGAGCCCATGGACAGCTTTGAAAAAAATAGAAAACTTCTCCATTATCCTCATTTATGGCTTTAAACTTAGTGGGCATTGCATTAATGTCCACAGATGCAACTATCTTTCACTTACAATTTCTCTTATTTTCTCTGCAATGAGAGTACAATTTGGCCAACATGGCATTTGCCTCCTCCTTCTTCCTTCTAGCTTGCATACTATCCAATTGAGTGGTGACATCATTGATGATGTCTTTCTTGAAGTCAAAGAGAAGATTGGATAACTCCATCTTAGATACTCCTAAACCACCATTGGACTTATGTGGTAGGTCTCTAAGTCCCCTACCTTTACCTTCATAGTAGCTCTTGAATAATTCAGAAATATATTCTTTATGTTAGCCCAATTTTTTTGAGTAATATTTCCTCCCGCCATAAGGTCTAGGGCCTCAATACTTCCATTAGTTACACCTTTTAGAAACTAATGTTTGTGTGATTCTTCGTTAAACTAGTGATGTGTATTACGCTGCAAGTTGAACATGAACCTTGAGACATAAACCTCCAATGTTTCTTCTTCCTTTCGGGACATTTTGAAAATGTCATCTCCTTTCAAATATCTTCCCCTACAATACAATTTATATTTTTAAAGGAACATACTGCTCATTGTAGGCCAATCTGCTACAACATTGGCACCCAACCCCATGAACCATCTTAGAGCATCTTCCTTCAGAGTGGATGGAAACAACTTTAGCTTTTGGGCATTAGTTGTATAATCGTAACTCCTACAAAGGATGTCAGACTCAAAGAGGAATGTCTTAGGGTCTTCTATGATGAACCCATAGAATTTAGGTAAGGAGATATAGGTTGAGGTTGAGCCATTCTTGGAGGAGGACCTAGTGGTGTTAATTGATAGATAACAAGGGAAAGTGGGTTGTTTTGGTATTTAGGTTTATTAAAAAGGTCATTCATGCAATGATTCTTTAGAGGACGAGAGTATTCATTCTTGAGCATCAACAAATGGATTTTCAAAGGGTTCTTCTTCTTCATTCTCACTATGAGGTTCTTCAGGCTTAGGATTAAAAATATCTAATGGTTCTTCTTGATCATTATGAGGAAGAAATATCCCAAGGAGGTCTCTCCTTCTATGCATAAAATGCTTGCTTAAGACTAAGCTCTAGATTATTAGAATTAGAAACACAACTACTAAGATAAGTTTAAATTAACACCATCCCTGATAATGGCAACAAAAAAATTTGGCCAAATAACGGTATCAGAAACCCACAACAATGGACTACCTAGTTAGGATTGGACACCCTAATTGGTTTCTAAATGAATTATTTAGTCTCATTTAGTTATCGACCAAGGACATAAACTTGGAATGACATTCACAAAGTATATGCTTCAAACTTCTCTCAATCTTAAGACTAACATATAGAATTCAAATGCCTTGAGCTTTAGGAAAACTATGCTAAAACTAGTAAACGAATTTACTCTAACAAAGTATGTAATTATAGGTAGGAGTTAGTCTAACCGCCTATACTGCATGAGCAATCTACCAATTCTTTTATCAATGGCTGCAAGAGTAGCAGAGTTCAACCTTAATTAGAAATGAACACGAAAATGAATTCTACTCTAACAAAACAATTCACTCACCAAGTGGCCCCCCTTGGATGAGTGAACAGAAAATACAATCAAGATATAAGATATGAACTAGAACTATGCATTCTATTCATTCATGGATAAAGACTACACTTGATTGAAAAACAATATCACAATAGTTATGTTATGAAAATCAACTCATTCGACTTAACTTCTAAAAAGTTGCAACAATCATTTATTTGAAGAAAAACTTACAAGTAACTCCTAAGTCTAAGATCACTCCATAAATGAGGATCAATTATAGATTCATAAAGTTTTAGAACAAAAACAACATTAAACATGAATAAATCCTCTAGGAATATAGCATGTTGAGGGAACTACATCCATGCGTTGCATGCAACAGAATGTAATAATTGGTTTGCCCTGCTTGCAAAGGTCTTGCAATCCATGGTTGGCTTTGACTATTCTAGTGCCACAATGTTAGTCCTTGAATGCCCATAATAAACACTTACAAAATAATCAATGTGCACACAACCTTCCATATACATATATATACTTATCATCAATATTAGGAAAAAGGTATAAAGTTCCAATTATCACTCTTGCAAGTCCTATGGCTACGGAAGGAAGACTACCCAAAACATAACATAAGCAAGGAAACATTTATCAACATGTATAACTGCTACATTATACCATTCCTATTCATGAATTCAAGCAAATACCATGTCATTAAACTATCCATATTTCTATTTCATGTCTTCACACACAAACATATATATATATATACATACCATAAGTTCATATGTTTGAAAAACATAAATTCATGTCTTCTTAAAAAATAATTATTTGAAAGGAGATAAAAAGAACTAAGAAAGATGGCCTTTTAGAGGCCCATCAGTGTTGAGTATTGCAGTAAATGATTTGAAGATTATTGTTCCACTAATGGTATTTGCAGGCAAAAAATGTTCCAAGGACTCCATGGGTGGTTGAATACATTTACAATACAATAATGGAGTGTGCAAGGAGCATGAGGTTGCATGTTGAACTACCCTTAAACATGTGGGAGGAGGCTATCAATATTGTTGTATATTTGATTAATAGATTTCCCTCTACTCCTTTGGATTGTGGTATTCTAGAGAAAGCATGAACTAGTAAGAAGGCGAGTTATTCTTTTCTTAAAATGTTCGGTTGTGAAACATTTGCACATATAGATTCTGAAAATAGAAGCAATATGGAAGCTAAGTTAAAGAAATATGTATTTGTTGGATATGGTATTGATGAATTTGGTTATAGGCTTTGGAATTTTGAAGATCATAAAATTGTAAGAAACATGGGTGTCATATTCAATGAGAAAGTTTTATACAAAGATATGTTACAACAAAATGAGAAGAAATAAATTGATTGTGTAGTACTAGATGATACACAAATGGATGATATTCCAACCATCCCTCATGCTCTGCAACAAAAATGACCACATACCCTAGGGAATCTTAGATGGCCAATAAGGCTAAGTAGACCTCTAGAAATATTTTCTCCCTCTTTGTATTCTATTTTACTAACAAATGTTGAGAAACCTAAATGTTATGATGAAGTTGTGCAAGTGGATACAAAGCTTTAATGGGAGTCTACAATGATTAAAGAAATGGATTCCTTACTGAAAAATTAGACTTGGGAATTATATAAGTTTCTTACAGGTAAAATGGCTTTACAAAATAAGTGGATTTATAGGTTGAAAGAAGTGGATGGATGTAAGAAAAAGATTTAAAGCCAAGTTATTTAAAAAAATATTTGCATAGAAAAAGGGCATTAATTTTGATAAGATATTTTCTCCTATTGTTAAAATGATTTCTATTCACACTATTTTAAGTATTGTGGCTACTGAAGATTGACATTTGGAGCATCTTGACATTAAAAAAACTTTTCTTCATGGTAATTTGGATGAAGAAATATATATGGAACATCCACAGGGTTTTGTAGTCAAAGGTAAGGAGAACTTAGTATCCAAATTGAAGAATAGTTTATATGGTTTGAAGCAAGCACCTCAGGGATGGTATCTTGAATTTGACAGTTTTATGCATGAGCATGGATACACTAGGTGTCATTTAGATCATTGTGTTTATTTTAAGAGGTTGTGTGATGATATCTACTTTAATTTATGTTTATATGTTGATGATATGATTGTAGATGGGTCTAACATGGATCACAGTAAAAGGATAAAACAAAAGTGAGAAAATTCATTTTCTATGCAGGGTTTGGGGGTACAAAAACAAATGCTTGGTATAAAAATTTGTATAGATAGGAAGAACAAAAAATTGACACTATCTTAGAATGATTATATTGAGAAGGTAGTTCGACATTTCTCTATGGAGAATGCTAAAGCTATCAGCACTCATTTTCATAATCATTTGAAATTGACTAAGGAGATGTGCCTAAAGACACAAGAAGAGGAGGATAAAATTTTCAAGGCACCTTATGTTTTAGTTGTATGGAGCTTGATGTATGTTATGGTATGCACTAGGCCAAGTATTGCACATGCAGTGAGAGTGATTAGTAGGTTGTTGCCAACTTTTAGTCTATCCCTTTTAAGTTTGTAGTTGTTGGAATTCATTGCAATTTTGTCTAGTTGATTGTTGACATAGCCCTTAGGTGACTCACTTCTTTTCAAGTGTCCAAGACTCCCACTTTGTGTCTTTTCTAGGACTCCCTTGCTTCACTTTTCCTTTTTCTCCATGCGGGATTCTTGTCATTATTTGCATTGGGGATTACGCGATTTAGGTTTGGTTGGGATATGGTTTGAGCATCTTCCCCATGAGAAGTGAGTCCTTATTTTTGTGAAATTTCTCTTGCTCCAGTGCTCTCTTTCCCTTTGGATTCTGAATCATCCAGCTAGCTATCTACCTTGGCGAACTTCATCAAGCAAGTACCCAAAGATTAAAGTCATGATAGCATTCATAGATGTACACCTACTTGACTTATGATGAAAGGATCTAGAGAAGTGAAAGCTATAACTAAGAAAGTCTCGAGTCAAATTTTCAAGGTCAAAATCTACTTCTGTGCAGAGAAACAGGTCTGCATGCTTTCTGTTGCTCACCCAATGGAAATGAAATTGTTCAGTTCTGTTTCCAAAGCCAACAAGGCTTGTGCTCCATTCAAAGATTTTATGCATCAATGGGACCTAGGATTGATACTAAAAATGAATAAATTTGAACCTGTGATGGTGAATCCATGTTCAAAATTTCATCTCGAGGATATACAAGGTAACTAACCAAAACAAGGGAAAATTCTTTAAAGTGGTTCTTCCCCCAAAAAGTGTTAGTCTCAGAGGAGTTTTACATCCTTCAAAAATATAAAGGCTACTTCTCTAAAAGACTAGAAAGATGAATTACTAACTACGCAAGTATACTATGAGATTATTCCATGGAGATGCGAAAAAGATGCTTCTAGTAAAGTTAGTTGTAAAGGTGCATTTCTGATATAAAGGATATCAAGTATTTAGATACTTGATGCAAAGAATAACAAGACGAGGTGCCCGAGGTATTGGAGGATTATTTCTCGCACTACAATCCCGAATCAAAGGAAAGATAAGCTTACAGTTTATAAAGATTTATCATGTGAATCCTTCTTCTGAATTCTAAAGTAAAAGAGGGAATTACCACTAAACTAAAATCCCTTGGTTCAGTAAGTGGCTTTTCAAGCTACTATATCACTTTAAGAGAGTAATATATTTTCCAGGTTCATGGATCCTTACATACATAGAAACAAAAAGTTTTTAAATAGCCAGTAATTATCAAATTTATTGCAAATCCTATTGTTATGATCATTGGTTGTGTTTAATTTCATTCATCAGGTGCCAACGATCAAATTTTTGTATTTATTTGATCAGACTTGCCTCAAACTTGCTTCCTAATTATTTTAACAACTATTTATTGAGAAGGTTCCCCCCTCTTTGAAATCATAAGAAAATGGCAATTAGAGAAACAATTTATGATTGAATCCTAGGATTGGAAAATGAATTGAAAGATCTTGCTGATACTTTATTCAAATTCTATGACTTAGGTGATCCCCATAGAAGGCTTAACTCTCAGCCTATCCACTGGATCACCCAAAAATTGAAGGAAAGTGAACTAGTGGAAGCCACTGGATTTCCCATGGTTGTGCAGGCTCCAGAATTAGTAAGAGAGTGTATTGAGAGATATAATCTAGAAACAAAGAAAATCCTACTTCCTGATCAGTCTATCCTTCTCTCGATAAATAAGGTTTTGATGTAATCTGCATTCAGTGTGCAAGTGAAGGAAGAATATTGCGACATCAATTTTGGGTCCTCTACATTTATGTTCAATAAAAAAAAACTTTAAGAAGAGAGGGTATGCAGAGAACTTGGTTCCAAACACCTCATTCCAAGAAGAGTAAAATGTCAAAAACTCTTTTCGAAACCAATTTGAAAAGAGAAATCGTCGACATCCTAGCACTATTACTGAGATTGAAAGGAAAGGAAGAATTTTTGGATTACATTGGGCATCACTTCTTCTTGGTGCAAGCCGTATGTGTCGAAGGACTACTAATTGACTGGGTCAAATCATATGTGATGAGCATGCCAAATGGTTAAATTCAGCTAAGGCATTCAAACAATTCTCTATATCCTCATATTTAATATATGCCTTTGCCACACATCACATGTGGTTGGGTCTTCCTAGAATCAAAGACTATGATGATAGTATGAGGGTGTACGAGTTCCACCCTCACCTTCAGCTGCAGAGGAGCTTCAAAGAGTATGTGAAAGTGAATGATGCCTTCACTAGGAGATTGTGCCAGGAATTGTAAGGCTACCCATAACGAAGATTTTCACCGGAAGCTATTTCATCTATAGCCCAGTTTGGATACTCTTTCATCCAATTCTTGAGCTTCTCCTACCTATAGATCAGTGCTTTTGATGGGTTTCCTAAAAGGCTCCCTAGGTACCCTAAGGACAAGGTTGTTCTGGTTGAATTATGTCAAAAAATACTAGAAGTGAAAACCTTGTGTTCTAATGTAAAGAAAATAGCCAAACTCTCCTTCCCAATAGTAGTTGGACCCTATTCCTATGCTTGTAGATCTGATGCCTAGAATCTAGTTAAAAATTTTGAGAGCAAGATCAAACTGGTGGATTATGAGGTACTCAAGCCTCAATATAACATGGTGAATTTTGTAAGAGATCATTTGAAGCAAGGATATTCTTATAGACATGTTCTAGACATTGAAGATTACTAGGTTGGATGTCATAACAAATACCAAACTAGGGAGAGGTATTCGTCGAGGATAACAATTGATGAAATTAAGCTATATAATGACTCTATTTATGTTTTTGATATTGCAGATGATGGCTCCTATATGCATCATTCATCCTTTGAGTAGATCAAGGGAACTCCCATTGTGTCAACCCCGCTTGAAGGTCCTATTATCGATACAATGGAGGTCCTAATGCATGGGATCATTAAAAGGAAGAACAAATGGGTGGAGTGGACCAGGGTGAGAAAGAAAAGAATGGGAAGTACAGGCTCTACTCTCATCTAGTTTATCTTTCATCTTGAATTGCATTATATAGTGATTCTTCAGTGCTAACATTCTTGCTCCCATCTTTGAATCTCTCATTCTATAATGTACCTTGCAAAGGTTGCATAGCTTGGTTCATTTGAGAGCCACTACACTACCATTTTGCACATTTGCACATCATAGATAGAGAGCTATAAGCTACCTCTCAAGTATCTCTCTCTCTCTCTCTCTCTCTCTCTCTCTCTCTCTCTCTCTCTCTCTCTCTCCATGATATTTTTTGGGAATAAGATTTTATAGGAGTGTGCCACATTTTTAGCACACATTTTAGTGCCCATCATGGGGCCATAATAAGAAATGGTGTCTCTCAGTCGGAACTCTCCTTTGGGCCATAGTGCTCTCTCTCTCTCTCTCTCTCTCTCTCTCTCTCTCTCTCTCTCTCTCTCTCTCTCTCTCTACTCTAAAGATCTCAAGATTAAATAAGACAAATGATTTGAAATATTGGAACTTAAATTATAGAAAAATTATTATGTTGTCATTGATACCTAACCTTATTGGTAATACATTCACTAATTCTGTAGAATGTCATATCCTTTAATTGATAAAGAGGATCTAAAAAGAAGAGATCATGCAATGACCTAGTGAAAGGTTGAGTTGAGATGTGATGGTGTGAAAGAATTACAATGGGAACTTGATCAGTTAGTACTTAAAAATATAATGTGTTGTTTATTCATGTTATAATAAGCAAGGAAGAAAGATCAAATTCAGGATCCGAGTATATGAAGAAAAAGATTAAGGAGCTTAAGCATTGTCAATCATAACAAAGTTGTCTGAGAATTAGTGTTGGCTAAGTGACATAGAATGTCAAGTGACAATAATGACCAAGTTGCATAGTGTGAACCATGAAAGAAAAATTAGTGATGACCGAGAAACAAAACATAGTTATGACTGAGTTTCAACAAACTAATGGTTTAAGAAAGAATCAAGATTTGTGGTCACACAATTGAATGCGTGAAGTAATCAAAATATGTTGATGATAAGGATTGATGGGTTGGATTATTTAATACATGAAAATGATTAGTTGTACAATCAAAGGCTAAGATTTGAGGGAAACTTCTAGAAATGTCAAAAAGGGAAAAAAAGAACAGAAGATGGCTAGATTATTGAATCTATTGAATCTAATTGTAACTCTAAGATCTATGATTATGTTTCAGTGGAAAAAGATCTAGCCTACCTATTTAAGAAAGCGTATAGGATGTTTTGAGGGTTTTTGGAATAGAATTTGTTAGATCAAGTGGAAAACAAACTTGCAAAGAAGAAGTGTGAAATTTGTATGTGGGAGACTACTTGAAGAGTTGCCAAGAAGATTTGAGTTGTTGAGAGAAATGGAGTCCATTCAATCAACTAGTATTGAGTTGAATGGAGATTTGAATTTGCAAAGTGATTTTTATGTTATGAGATTAAGCCTAGGTGCTACCTTTTAATCATTGTGGCATTAGAAAAATCCCTTTGATTAAGGTTAACCTAACAGTCATTTGTAAATCCTTTAACAAGGTGACATTCTAAGGGAATGTTCTAAAGTTCTCTAACAAGGCCACTCCTAACAAGGTAATTAAATTCTTTAACATGGTCACACCTAACAGTGTGTTTTATAACCTTTAACAGGGTTGGCTCTTAATAGAGCTCACTTCAAAAGAGTAAAAAGTGGTAGCATTTTACTCAATGGTTTTTCCCAAATTGGGTTTCTACATTTAATATTGGTTTCAAACATTTGTGTAGATGTTTGTTATGTGTTTATGCTAGTTACTATTTTAAGTTTTATGTTTATTGTTAATTTTGATATTATTCTACTACTCGACATTTACTGAACATAATGCAAGATGGAATGAATAAGTTGAATGGTGATAAACAATTTAATTTGTTATGTTATTCACATGTTTGAATAAGTTTATTGGAGTTGTTAAAAGTTGATTTATACACCTAGAATCAAGCATAACTGATTACCCCCCCTGCCCCTCTCTCAGTTATTCTAAAAATTCTAACATTGAAAATGACCCCTGAGGCCCTTTATATAATCTTTTGACCTAATTTTTTAAACTCCTCATATTTGCACAAAAATTGTACCCCTAGCGAATATCAAAATCTAAGTTCATCTTGAGGGTAAAAAAATTGTGTTTTAAAATTATTCCTCTATCTATGCAGTTGGCTAAAATTTTGAGGCCTAATCTTTGAATCTTGTTGGGATAACCATCATTTCTTCATTCCTTCATCATTTCTACTCCCTTCCACTCTTCTTATTCATTCCATTTCATTTCATTTCACCTTTCTTCATGCTTTGATCTAATGCTCACGCTTTACCTTCTTAGTCAAATTTTGTCAAATTGGGGCATAATACCATTGCTTGGTAGAATCTCTTTGGTTTCTATATCTTATCTCAATTTGATCATGTTCAACTCATTTTTGCATCTCCTCTATCTCATTTTGATTATGATCCCAAGGGGACAAGAATATTCTATCATTGTTGCAATTTTTTTTCCTACTATGGCTATCTATTTGCTTTTGATTCATCTACTTTCTTTGGATACTTGTCTTGACATATTAGTACTCATCTCGAGTATTTTTATTGTCTATTACTCTCTCGTAATGCTCAGTTTCACTGCTCACTGATTGTGCATTCAAAATTTTCTATTTCTCTGCACTTTGGTCGTTGGAGTCAAATCTATCTATCGGTTGCTTGCTTGGCTTCTTCATTCTTTGACATTATGTGTTTCCAAATCAATCACACATTAATCAAAGTTGGATTAATTTAATCTCCCAAAAAAAGTCATGTAGACTATAAGCCCCCTTTCTCGCATTTTCACTTAATTTATCTATTGCTTATCTTTGACCAAATCCTCAAAAATGTATTTATTCGATTGTAACCTATGTTTTGACCACTTTATCCTAATTTTCCTATTTAATTAAAAGAAATTTCTCTCATTTAATTAAATAAAAATCCCCACTTGTCACTTATCCTAATTGTGCACACATAAAGCATTATTCCCATTTTAAAAATAAAAGAAAATACTTTTTTGTCTCACATGAGGTGCACACTTTCCAAGGTGGGTGTAATCTTCATTCTCCTACATACATATCTCACCCTTTTGAACTCCACCATTGATCTTGATTAGGTGATATAAATGTGCACGTGGATCAATCAAGCTGGATCCTCCACGCTTCATTAAGCCTCTCACTCGTCCATTTTTCTTTAAAGAGATGACTCTCTCCTCATTCTCCAACCTTATGCTTTTTACTTACGTTATGCTATAGGATTTCTAGGTTCTTTGGAGCTTTAAAGGACTTTTGAGTACTCTTGCATTTGCATCTCATATTTTATTTTTCATACTTGCATCGTGACACTCTTAGTTTATATTTCTTTTATGCTCATAGCTTAGATCACCTAGTCTAAATAGGAGGCTTTGTAATCTTTTATACTTGTTAGTTTGCATCATGCATCTCATTTAGTTTAGCTTTCATCTTGGATCCTAGAATTCTTTCTCTTATCTTTGAATCTTTCATTCTATGGTGCACCTTGCAAGGGTTGCATAAGCTAGGTTAATGTGAGAGCCATCATCTCATAGCCTTTGCACATCATAGATAGGAAGCTATAAGCTACCTCTTGAGATGCTCTTCTTCATGGGTATTCTCAAGAATAAGGGTTTATAGAAGTGTGACACATTTTTAGGACACATTTTTGGCACCCACTGAGAGAAATCATTGCTCATGCTATGACAAGGATATAACATCTAGTTACTATGCTAGATTTATGCAACATCAAACAAAAACAAGGAGAGCCTTTTGTCACTTACTTGCAAATATGGAAGAAGTTTCATACTAGATATCCTCGAGAAATTCCCAAAAATGAGAAAATTGACATCTTTGTTAGCACTCCTATACCCGCGCTACATTATGATATTAGAAAAAAAGTGTTTCTTAATTTTAATGACATAATTGAGAGTTGTATTGTATAGAGGACGTTGTTGTTAAGAAGGGGGAGACAATCTTTAGCAAGGAAAAAACTAATGGCAATGGAAATGGTAAGGACAAAGGAAAGCCTTGGAACAAAAATAATTATGTTGTTAATGATGGGGTAGTTGATGTCCCTAAAACCAAACAACCTATCTTCAACTTGGCTAATACTATTCTAGCTACTAAACACAAGAGGCTGCAAAGAAATGATTCCAACAAGCCTGAGTTTACACACTCATCTAAGCCTAAGTGTCAAATCACTACCTTGGCTTATTCCCATGAGGTGATCCTAAAAACATTGCTTGCTAATAAGATCATTATGTTGCCAAAAAATTCAAGACCTTATGATCTCATTGTTAAGCCTCCTTGGTGGAGAGACGATCACTATTGCAACTATCATACAAACAATGGCCACAATACTAATAAATGTCTCTAGTTTAAGGATGTTACACAAGATCGTTTTGAGGAAGTAAAGGTTGGTATTGATGGGATAGTTAAAAACTTTGACCATAAGGATTTCAAGGAACCTCTCCCTAAGTATAAACAAGGGGAGACATCAAATGCAAACAAGAAAAATTGTGATGCTTAGATCAATTATACTTACACCAATGCTAACAATGTTATTCACATGCTTAAACCTGTTACTAAGGGCATTTACATTATGAGACCCAAGTATGATGAGGAGCCCAACTATGACATGAATGATGAAAGACCTGAGGTTATCTTGAGAGTCGTTCGTCCCACCTCTTCTTCTCATGATGAAATACTAAATGTTGTTACAAGGAGTCAAGCCAAGGTTATCCTTAAAGTTGCAAATACTTCCAAACAACCTCATGCTAAACAAAGGGGATATTCCTCTCCTAAGAAAACATCTACTACCACTAAGTCCACTTATGACCTTGTAGATCAATTGAAACATACCCCTGTATAAATTTCCATCTTTGATTTGTTAGAGTTATCCCCTTTGCATAAGGAGATCTTAGAGAAAGTGTTACAAACAACTCGTGTCCCTACTGGCGTTGATGTGGATAAGTTCCAAGCTTTGGTCAACCACATCTCCACTCCACATTACCTAGTATTTTTCAAAGAAGATGATAAAGTGCTTAGCCATCCGCATAACTTTGCACTCCATATTGATGTTCAAATATATCGTACCTGAGTCAAATGTGTGTTGATAGACAATGGTGCGAGTTG
The DNA here is from genome assembly GCA_028749045.1 of Cupressus sempervirens. Lineage (NCBI taxonomy): Eukaryota > Viridiplantae > Streptophyta > Pinopsida > Cupressales > Cupressaceae > Cupressus > Cupressus sempervirens. The sequence goes on along the minus strand of CM053791.1, from coordinate 821,327,214 downwards.
AATATCATTATCTCAATGTTGTGCAACAATTGGGTGTCTCTTTGAAATTTCTATTAACCTTAGATGAAAGATTACTATCAAGGTTTACAATGAAGTTGAGCACTCCTCCAAAGGTTTCATTGTGTTATCCATTCAAGTTGGTCCTATTGAAAAATATGGGGTATTCTAAGTTCTTGATATCTCGCTTGCATATAACATCTTGCTAGGGAGGCCGTGGATACATGACATGCAGGCACTCCCATCTACTTATCACCAATGTATCAAATTCCTTTTCTAAAATGCTAAAGTTTCTATTCCTTGGAATAATGCTATGTCAATAAATATGCTTATTGTTATTGAATCCTTGGTTACAAACAATAAAGTTATTAATGAGGATAGAAACATGCTTGTTTATTGTGAAAGGAAACTTAAGATGATGAATAATGGTATGGAGGAATATATTCTTGAATCCATTGTTGCACTTCTAGTTTCCCCTCATTCATATGGGAAATTGTCTAAAAATATGAAACCTTCATCTTCGACTATGACTATTTACAACACTTTTGTCCAGTCTTCAGTTCCTCTAGAAGATGAAAAGGAAGATCAAGCTATTGGGGATAGGATTTAAAGACAAGAAGAGACATTTGATGAAGTCACACTCACAACTCCTATTTCTGATAGGAGATATGATAGAAAAGGCTATGAGTTCCTTAGAAAGATGGGTTATTCAAGTTGTGGACCTTTGACTAATAGTAAATATGCTCTTACTGAACCTATGAGTTACACAAATCGACACAAAAGTAAGGACAATACTAGTTTGGGTTATGATGTTGATGACAATCCACCTATCTATGATCAAGAACCTTCCACTACTAGTAATTCAAAAGTTGAAATTCAACCTATTTCTATGACTCATCTTGAAGATGAAGATTTTGTAGCTCCTACCTCCATTCTTTGGGGAAAAGATGAACTAAACAATGATCATATTGACGAGGCTTCCACTTTTAGACATCTAGAGTTTCATGAGTCAGATGTTGAGGATCCTAATAGAGGTCAAATTAGAAGGAACATTTCTCACCTTATAGCACATGATCAAAGCACTGAATCTAATGAATATGAGTGGGATTCTCTTTTAGTTGCATCTCATGAGTTGGGGGTAGATGTTATACATGCCTATGCTAAGAAAACCAACATAGTTGATGAGTCATTCATAGGGTTTAATGAGTTCAACTCTCAACTTTCTTTAGTGGACCACACTTATTCTCCTAAGCCTTACCCCAATCTAGGTACCTTTGAAGAATTCTTAATAGATTCTAAATTTCATGTCACTAGAGATGATTCCCTTTGCATTAACAATACAAAATCCTCCATCGCACTATCACTCATGCACCCTGATCTCATTGATTGGTCTATACAAAATCAACAACCTGAGTTTCTATCCTTTCAAAATGACCATCACATTGCTTGCTACCTTAATTCCATTGAGCCTATAGTATCTTCCACCAATGAACCTACTATCAACATGACAAATTTATATATAAAGTGCCTTCAACACAAAATAAAAATAAACATGAAAATAGGTACCCTGATGGTGAAAATCAATTTGTGGTGATGTCAGAGCCTAAAGATAATAAAAATAAAGACGTATCTAAGGATCAAAACCTCTTTGAGGTGCCAGAGGATGAGGTACTTTGTAGTTTTCCTAGTTATTTTCAAGATAGATCATCAGTATTGATTAAACCCATACAACCTATCAATCTTGGTATATAAGAGTCTCCAAAAATTATTCACCTAACTCAATCTTTGTTAGTTGAAGAAAAAGAACATTTCATTTAGTTCTTTTGTGAGAAGATCAACTTTTCTTGGACATATGTAGATATGCATGGTCTTGACATTGACCTTATCATGCACAATCTCTCTATAGCTCCTAGTGTCAAGCTCGTTAAGGAAAATTTGAGAAAAATGCATCCACATATTTCCCTCTTAGTGAAAGTTGAATAATAAAAGCTATTGAGTGCCAAATTCATAAGTGTTATAGAGTATGCAAAATGGATCTCAAATATTGGACCTATTTCAAAACATGACAAGTCCATTTGAGTGTGCATTGACTTCTGAGACCCAAATAAAGCTTGTCCTAAGGATGGTTTTCCACTCCCTAATATTGATATGATAATGGACATGAGTGCAGGCTATGAGATGTACTCCTTAATGGATGGGTTCCTAGGATATAATAAGCTCCTAAAGACTAAGAAAAGATCACTTTCACTTGTGCATGGGGTACCCTTGCTAGAATGTCATGCCATTTGGGCTTTAAAATGTTGGTATTAGATATCAAAGGAATATGATAACAATTTTCCATGACATGATGCATTAAAACATAGAGAACTATGTAGATGACACTTTGGATAACTCTAAGAGAAGAAGCACTCACTTGAATGACTTCAGTTTGATATTGGACCGTATGGAACAATTTCAGCTTAGGCTCAATCCTAAGAAATGTGTCTTTGGTGTCACTTCTAGTAACCACTAGGCTACATTATATATGCTACGAGCATTGAAGTTGATCTTTAAAAAGTACAAGCAATCATGTAAATGACACTTCCTCATAATTTTAGTACAAGCAATCATGTAAATGACACCTCCTCATAATTTTAGTCAATTAAGAAGCCTTCAAGGGCTCATCAATCTATAAGAAGGTTTATTTCTCAACTGGCTAATAGATCACAACCCTTCAACAAAAATTTGTATAAGGGATCTACATGTGTTTGGAATGAAGAATGTAACAAGAGCTTTAATTAGAGCAAGGAATATTTGGCCAAGCCTCCTACTCTTATGCCTCCTATTCCAAGAAAGCCCTTAATTTGTACATCTTAGCTACAACAAATTCCCTAGGGGCATAACTAGCAAAACATGATGAAAATGAAAAGGAGTGAGCTATTTATTATATCAACAGAACTCTAGTTGCTTATGAGGTTAACTACAACAATATTGAGAAAGCTTGTCTCATTGTAGTGTTTGAATCCCAAAAGCTTCGAAAATATATGCTAGCTCATACTACACACTTGGTTGCCAAAATCGGTCCTCTTAAGTACCTCCTAAGTAAAGCTACACTGACCGATCAACTTGCCAAATGGATGATGATTCTTTCCAAATTTAATATTTAGTCTATTGAACATAAAGCCATAAAGGACAAGCTATTACAGATTAACTTGTTGATTTTCCACTTCAAGATAATGCTCCCATGAAAATAGATTTTCCAAATTCATCTATTATGTATGTCACTAAAAGGATATGAAAGATATTCTTTGATGAATCTCATACTCGGAACGGTGCTAGTGCTAGAATTTTTCTTTTTACACCTAAAGGCAACACTATTCCTAAGTCCTACAAGCTATTGTTCACATGCACAAATAGCATAACAAAATATGAGGCTCTCACAAATTGTATCAAGTTGGCTATCGAATGGAGAATCACTGACCTCATATCTTTGGAGACTCCCAACTTGTTATAAATCAAATCAACAATGACTATCAAACTAAGGATGACAAGTTTTTTCCCTACAAGAAGTGGATTGATGCTTTGAGGAACTATTTCACCTTTGTCACTTTCCAAGAAATTCCTCAAGCTGAGAAATAAGGATATTGATGCTATGGCTACCTTAGCATCCAGTCTACAATTACAAGAACATAAGTCTAGGTTTGAATTCCTGGTGGAAGAGCTATGCTACCCAAGCCATGATTCCCTCGATAATAGAGTCATTTGTACTTGTGTTGGTCATAATTCCTCTCGCTATACCACTATCTATTCTCACTTGCATGACCAAATCATTCCCAATAATCTAACCCGCAATGAAATTTGCCAACTTGTTCACAATGCCTCTCACTATATCCTCGTCTTCGATGAATTATATGAGAAGGGTCTAGATGAAATGCTACTTAGGTGCTTAGAGAATGATGAATCTGAATGAGCATTAGCTGAAATCCATGACAACATTTTTGGGTCTCACTCTAATGGCCTTGTGCTTTCTTGAAAATTTCTTAGGGCTGATTACTATTGGCCTACTATGCAATTTGATGTCATGAAGTATGCTAAGTCCTGCAAGAAGTGTCAACTCCATGGTAACCTGATTCACACTCTTAGACATGAGTTGATTCCATCTATCACACATTGGCCTTTTTAGTAGTGGATCTCTGACTTAGTTGGCAAGATACATCCTAATTCTTCTAGTGAACACAAGTTTATCATTACAACTATTGAGTATTTCATTGAATGGGTTGAAGTATGTTGTTCCTCTCTATGTTGCTACAAGCAATCATATTACTCTCTTCATCCTAAATCACATCATTTTTTTCTATGGCATTTCCTCTTCTATTGTCACTGATAATGGGGGGCAATTTAAGAATAAGGACCTTAGACAACTTTGCAAGAAATTCAAGATTGAATAACATTGACCCTCTATTTATTATCCCCAAAGAAATGGTCAACCTGAAGCTTCTAATAAGACCTTTCTCAAAATCTTGCATAGAACTATACATAAGTCTAGGAGAGATTGACATCTACAGATTAATCATGCACTATGGGATTATAGGACTAGCATACATAGGCATATTGGGCTACACCTTTTTCTCTAGTCTATAGTTTTGAGGTTGTTCTACCATTAGATGTTGAGATTCCCTCCTTGCACGTTTCCTTGAAAGGGTTGATTACTGATGAGGAATATAGAGCTATGAGAATACAAGAGCTTGAACTTCTAGATGAAAGCTGCAAGGTTGATTTTGACCACAAGATAGCATATCATAAATCAATGTCTACTAGCTACTTAAGAAGGCTAATACTAGGGAGTTTCAAGTTGGGGACCTTGTCCTTAGAGAGAATCCAAGAAATCAACAAAATAGAGAATTAAAGGGCAAGTTTGACCCAAACTGGTTGGGTCCTTATATTATCATTTTTGCATTTGGCTCTAGCACCTATCAACACTCTACATCTAAGGAAGAACAACTCCCCAAGCCCATAAACATACATCTAAAAAAATTCTATGCTTAGTGCTCTCATTGTTTAGCACTATACATACTTTATGATCTTGAAAAAAATGCCAAAAAATCATATATAATGCTGAAAAAACCAAAAAAAAAAAAAGAAAATATCTTGAAAAAATGATCATCTTAATGAAAACCTAGCCATAGGTGCTTTGATGTATCACCAAAAAAATCAAATATCTCAAAAACAAAACAAAAATAATTAGAATTCTTTAAAAGAAAACTCTTGTCAAATGGTGAAAACCTGGAAATAGGCGCTACTTGAGACCCTTACACTTATGTCTATCAGCATCTTTCTTTGCACTTTGAACTACTCATCTCATATTTTATTGCCTTACCTAACCCACAACTAACTCTTGGCTATAGTCTAGGATGTTGCAATATTTCACATTGGCAGACTTAAAGTCCTAGGAAGATAGTCATGTGGCTTTCACACATGCACTTAAACTAAAAACTGGTTGAGACTTGTTCGCTTATTTTCTTTGTGTTGTCTATGATGATTTCTTTGTTGAGTGTTCCCTCCCTAATAGTCTCTCAAAGGTGTCACAAACTTGAAGACTAGGGGCATGAGAAATGTCTTTTTTTTAATTTTTGTTTGCAAGTGTGCTTTGTAGATCTTCGGTGACTTGAGCTTCTTGCTTGACCCACTTGACACTTAGGATCTTCAACGTTATGTCACTGTCTATTTTTCGCAAGTGAATATGTCACAATCTATTTTTCACAAGTGAATGCTTATCACCAACGTGACATTTTGTGTCTCAATGGGAGCATAATATTGCTACACTTAACTTAGGAAATCTATCTGCATCGTCATCTTGACCTTTATGTCTTTGATGTATTGATTGGATTCTCACATTTCTATATGATATAGATCATATTCATATCCTCATAGTTAATAGTAGCGATGATTGTACGATCTTTCGATGTTCCTAATTAGGCTTGATGATAAAAACTAGGACCTACTTATATAACCCATGCAATTGCACTTTTCATACTAGCTTGCATTCTAGGGTTCATTCTAGCTTAGTTTTGCATTTGAGCTTTGAGAGAGTCTCTTTCATCTTTCTTGGATGCGTTGGTCAACTATGTTCATCCTCTTGGCTCCTCTCCATCACATCTTCATCTTATTCTGATATTTCCATCTCATCATCTTTTCTTTTTCTATCATTAAAAGAGTTAATCTTATCATCACATCTATCTACCCTTCTGGGCCCTTTTCACCTAATTTTGACCTAATCTTTGAACTCCTTGAATTTGCGCAAAAACTACACCATTACCAAATTTCAATGTCCTGGATCCAATTTTGGGATTGAAATCAAAATTCAGGTCCATCTTGATGGTCAAAATCATGTTTTAAATTTCTCCTCCTAGGTAGTTGACTAGTCCTGGTTTAATCTTTGAATCTTTCTAAGGCAATCATCATCTCTTCATTTCTACTCTCTTCTACTCTTCTTATTCACTTTGTTTCATTTCATTTCACCTCTCTTCTTGTTTTGACCTAATTTTGATGCTTTATCTTTTTGGTCAAATCTAGTTAAACTAGGTCATATCTTCATTACTTGGTGGTCATTCTTTTGTCTTAATATCTTATTTGTCACCATGGACTTTGGCTTATCTCAATTTGATCAAATCTAACTCATTTCTACATCTCCTCTACCTCATTTTGATTTCGATCCTAATGGAGCAAGAATACTATCATTTATTTTTCATCACTACAAATTGATTCTGATATATCTATTTTTCATGAGCATATGATTGACCTTTTTTGTTCGCTCTTGATTTAGCTATTTTTCAAGAGCATATGATTGGCTTTTCCATTTTCTCTTGATCTAGCTATCTCTCTAGGACATATGCTTGACCTTTCAATTTTCTCTGTACCTATCTCTCTTCTAAAGTTCAATCCCACTACTTATCGACTGTGCATTTAGGATCAACTATCTCTTTGTGCTTCAATCTTTAGAGTCAAATTTCTCTATCAGCTTGGCATCTCTATTCTTTGAATTAATTTTTTCCCACATCAACCACACATTAGTCCAAGGGAGACAAATTTAATCACCCAAAAATGGTCATTTAGACTATGAGCCCCCTTTCTAGCATTTTTGTATAATTTATTCATCACTTATTCTTGACCTAATCATCTCTTTTCTATTTATTCGATTATAACCCATGTTTGACCATTTTATTCTAAGTCTTTTATTTAATTAAAAGAACTTGCTCCCTTTTATTTAAATAAAATCTCCAAAATCTCAAGTGTGCACATGGAAAAACATTATTCTTATTCTAAATATAAAATAAAAGATTTTATTTTTTTCTACACATGAGGGGCACACTTTTCTATGTGAGAGGAATCTTTATTTTCAAAATAACTTCAATTCTCCTCCACAAATCTTTGCCTCTTAAATATCCATTGATCTTGCTTAGGTGAGATTCTTGTGCACATGATCACTCAAGGATCATTCTCCACCCTTGATTTTGCCTCTTAATCTCTACGACCTATTTATCTTTAAAATGAAACTCTCTCCTCACTCTCTCGTCTCTTACACACGTATGCTATTGTTATGCTGCAGATTTTCTTGGTGGTTTTGCAGCACTTGGAGCACTCACTTTGCACTCATTTGTATTTGTATCCTCGTACTTGCATTAGCTTAGTCTTTTTTTTTATGCTCTAGCTTAGATTACATAGCTTAACTAGGTGGTATTGTAACTCTTCATGCTTATTAGATTACTCTTGCATTTCATTTAGGATAGCTTGCATTTGCATTACAGTTCATTGATTCTTGGATATTGGAATTTTTGCCTCTACTCCTTTGAACTTCCATTCTAGGGTGCACCTTGCAAGAGTTGCTTTAGCAAAGTTCCTTTGAGAGCCCCCATCTCATAGTTCTTGCACGTCATAGATAGGAAGCTATAAGCCGCTTCTTGAGACTCCTACTTCCATGGGTTCTCTCAAGTGTAATGGCTTATAAAAGTGTGACACTTTTTACACACACATGTTACAAGTTATTTTATTTGTTTGTTGGTTACTATGATGATTGCAATCACTTCTTTTGTGCCCCATTTTATGAAGGGATATCTTAATGTTTTCATCTCTTAACTAAAATCAATAATCACACCTAAACATTGTTACTTCATTACAAATCATTCTTAATCATTGTTTTCCACATTACCAAATATAGTCATGGCCTTGTTATATGCTTTTGTCCTTTCATATATTTTTCATTCATAGTAACATTCCATTTAGTTATTTGTGATTATACATCATATATTTGTTTATTAACATTATTTATTAAATTTAGTCTTAGAAAAGGGGACATCACGTGCAACAAAGATGAATGAAAGAATGAGAAATTTTAATGACGTCCACAAACCAAGGGCCTATAGAACAAAAAATGTAATCCAAAATTATCTTCATGTTCTTTATAATGTCAAATCTTCAATTGTGAATCTTTATCAGAAAACCAATAGCTTTGTAAACATTTGCTTCTTCAAAAAGTTGATTTTGGCAACCTTCTTTCAGGTTGTTCTCATATTGACCATGAATATCTCAGTATGTAGTACATTCAAAGATTAAGTGTCTTTTTGTTTCTATAACCCCTTTGTTGCAAAGAGTACACAAACTCTCTTCCCAAGCCTCTTTGGAATCACCCATCTACCTATCTTTATCTTGCACCTTAGATGATGTGATCTAATTCTTAATTGCACCACTAGCAATCTAGCTTTGTCACTAACTGCCACCCACAAGTAATCTTTTTTGATAGACTCCCAAGTGGGATTAAACTCATTTATGCAATGGGCTTTTTTCCCCCTATTTCGACTATTCACATGACAACCCTAAATTTTTCTAGCACATATCTTTGTATCTCTTCATTATTGTTGGGACATTCTTGCACTTCAATGACCCATTTGTTCAACCATTTCTTGTTTTGTAGTATCCATAGTTTCTTTCTACAGACTAGCTTCTCCTCAACCACCAATTTGGGCCAGCGATGATTATCCAAAATTTTAACTTTATTTAGATAACTTGATAAATGAATTATCGTTGAAATCTTCATTAGAAATATGCCTACTTCCACAATAAGAATCTCGTATGGAACCATTGAGCTGACTTTGAGGTTGCTAGTGAAAGTATACTTTTGAATTTTTTTTCTATTTGCTTCCATTTGTGATTTGAAGGGCTACTCCCTTACGTTCACAACCATAGGGCACAATTAGACTTACCAACAATCAAAAGAGAGTTTTCTTAGTATTCCAATCTCATTTTTTCGTTCAGCTACTCATGTTTTATAGCAAAAAAGAAACTTTTCCAAACCCTTTGTATATGTTCACTTCCACATGTACCCCAACTAAGCCTATTGTGGAAATCAATTCTTAGGTATTTGTATTCCTTCACAATCTCTAACAAACTTCCTTAAAAAATGAAGTTATGTTGTTGTTCCTTACTCTTTAGAGAGAAAATCATGATCTTGGTTTTGATAGTGTTGACTTGCATAACTACCTCTTGAGAAAAAATCTCTAGTTCTTTCAAATATTCTCTCAAATCTTGGGCAATTAGAGTGAGATCATCTGCATAAAGAAGCAAGTTCACCACAACTAGCAAGCTGGATGCCCTCCCCAATAGTTTTGTTTGACCAATCTTCAACTTTATCAATATACAAGTCAAATAAAGTGGATGAGAGTGGACGTCCATTTTTTACCCCAATATCATCTCCTGAAGTATTCTGACCTTCCTTCTTAAATTCTGCTTTGAGCTCTAACCAATTCATAAAGTCAATGTGATGCTTCTCCAAGTTCATTTGGAGCCTTGAGTTCCTCCATTCATTTCGAAAGTTTGTCTTTGGGCATAGTGTCAAAGTATTTTTTGAAATCTACAAAATAACAAAAAGTTTCCCTACCTTGGAGATCCCAATCTTTTTCAATAATGTGCCTAAGAGTGATGTGGTGATCGATGATAGAGTGTTTTGGTATAAACATAGTCTACTTAATCACTCTTGCAGCAAGAAAGAAGCTTTCCAATCCTCTTATATCCATTTAGTTCTACATATTTCACTTTGAGTTTGTTGTGGAAATCAATTCCTAGGTATTTGTATTCCTCCACAATCTCTAGCAAACTTCTGTCAAAGATGAAGTTATCTTGATTATTCCTCTTTAGAGAAAAAAAAACATTATCTTGGTTTTGCTAGTGTCCACCTACATTCTCACCTCTTCACAAAAACTCTCTATAGCTTTCAAATGTCCTCTATAATCCTGGGTAGATTGTACCATTAGAATGAGATCATATGCATAAGAAGCAACTTCACCATATAACTAGGGAATTGGACACCTTCCCCAATCGTGTTATTTAACCAATCTTTAAGTTTATCAACATACAAGCTAGTTAAAGTAGGTGAGAGTGGACATCCCTATTTTACCCTAATATCGTTTCCAAAGCATTCCAACATTACTTCTTTAATTCTTCTTCTAGCTCTAACCTATTTATAAAGTGGAGTTCCTCTATTCTTTTCCAAAGTTTTTCTTTGGGCATAGTGTCGAAAGCTTTTTTGAAATCTACAAAACAACCAAAAGATTCCCTACCTTGGAGATGCCAACCCTTTCATAAATGTGCCTAAGAGTGATGCAATAATCGATGGTAGAGGGTTTTGGTCTAAACACAGTCTGCCCAATCACTCATTTTCCTTCTTTATCTGCCCAACTACTGATTTTGTGGTCTATCATGCTCCCAAATTGTTTACCAAGAAGTGTACTTACCATGATAGTGCAGTAATTGAAAGTGTTATTAAGATCTCCACTCTTATAGGAAGGGATAACCACACTAGTAGTCCATTCTACCAAAAAACTGTTTTGAGTGACACTATTGAAAATCTTTCGAATGTGAGTACCAAGCAGCTCCATTCCCCAGTGACACTATTGAAAATCTTTTGAAGGTGAGTGCCAAGCAGCTCCATTCCCCATTTCAAGAATTCAGCCTATAAAGTTATAAACCATCAATGTCTTGTGCTTTATTACTTGCTAAACTCTTTAGGACATTTAGAGCCATAACACATTTTGCATGCCTTTTCAGTGCTTGAAAGATGGCACACATGTACAAGATGATAAACTTATCAAACCATATTTGTGTTTTATAAGTTCAAAGCAATATCTATCACAGTAGGTGGATGGCCAGCTTGTAGTCTGATGAAAATCTTCAAGGACTACAGGGTCCAAGAAGATGTGATCATGCTATAGATCATTACGAAGTGCAATTGCATGTTGTAGAGGGATACTCAGACGAGCAAAGGATGCAACCCCACAAAACTTGTGGAAGAGGTGCAAAGCTAATGAAAACATAGATAGACATTTTTGAATTCGTTGATTGTAATGAGTATTAGCTTTCAAGAAAATGATAAAATTGTTTCGTACTGCTACCTCTGAACAAAATTATCGTAATAACATTGAAATAACCAACATTACTGGGAGAGCTTGGATTCAGGAAGCTAAAGCCTTTCGGCTCACCTTGGATACTTATTTGGCTGCCTTTGGGCAAAAAATTAATGACCACAGGTCCTCTATTTTTTTCGTCAACACTCTTGAGCCTATCCAATGGAGGATTGGTAATATCCTGAGATTTTAGATTAAGTCTCTCCCTTTGACTTACTTGAGGTCACTATTGTGGTGGGTAGACAACCTAGGATTTTCTGGCAAAGCTTGCTCAACAAACTTTGACAAAAAGTCAATCTTTGGACTAAAAGGTGGCTCTCTACTACCGGTAGGGTGACACTTCTTCAATATATGATTCAAGTCCTTCCCATATACAAAAGCATGGTTCAAGCTGCCCAGGTGTATTTTCTCAGGGAATTTGATGCTCTCTCTCGCCAATTTCTTTGGAGTGACAATTTACAAAATACCATATGGAGCCTCATCAATTGGGATATCGTTTGCAAGCCAAAAAAGGAAGGAGGCCTCGGCCTTCGATCTTCTATCTTGTGCAGTCAAGCTCTTACTGCCAAGCTCTATTGGCATTGGTGTTCTTGTCAATCTCAGCTTTGGGCCTGTATCCTATCACACAAGTATTTACCTGGTGTTGAACCTTCAAATATTTCCAGGTTTTCTCTTGAGGGAAGAGGCTCCATGGTGTGGAATACCCTCAAGATTGGTGCTCACCTAGTGAAGAGAAGTTTATTTTGGATCTGTAACAGAGGCACTGAGGCTCTATTTTGGAGTGATTCTTGGAGTGGGCATCCTCCTCTCTTATCCTCTCATCCACACTTGTAGTCTCTTTCTGATTTTTTCCTTTATACTGGATGGAATAATGTGGCTCATTATAAAGAGGCTTATAACCTAGGCCTTGTTGTGGGTTACAGATGGAAGAATTCTTCTGATTGGCCGCTGGGTGGCTCTCTAGGGGATTAGTTGGAACTTTCTCAGATATTGGCTTCTAGGGAGTGCAGCTCTCTGCAGGAACCTGATGTTTTGGCTTGGGGAGATGCTTCTTCTGGCAAGTATTCTATTTCTTCAAGGTACCTTGCACTGACGAAGCAACTTTTTGGTGAGGTGGAGGTCTCTTGGTGGAAGAAAGTTTGGAAGTTTTTCATGGCCTAAGTGTAACTTTTTCCTCTGGATTCTGGTTTACAATCGTTGTCTTACTTGGGAGAATCTCTGCAAGTGAGGCTTCCAGGCACCTTCCACTTGTGTTTTATGCCACAAAAGTGAAGAGACTATTTCTCACCCTTTTTTCCAGTGTCCCTTTGCCAAACAGATTTGGCACTTATGGTGGAGTGTGTGGGAATGCACGTGCTAGCATGTTTCCTTTTTGTCTAAATTCTAGGACCATTTGGGTCATCCCCCTTCCAAGACTTCTTTTCTTTAGGTTGCTTCGACTGTTGGCCCTGTCCTTATATTATGGCATGTTTGGCTTGGGAGGAATAGGAGGATCTTTCATGATGTGCAGTTTGAGATCAAGCACCTATGGGGGAAAATTGTTAATTCTCTTCACGAAACACTCCTAGCTAAATGTGATATTGGTGGAGGTTTGGATCCTAGAGATGTTGGTATTTACTCACGCCTTTCCTTTCCTCTTTAGGGTAGCACTCCCTCGGTCCCCCACAACTGCTTTGGGAGTAGAGCTAGGCAACACTCTCAACATGTTAATTGTGAGGGGCATTGGTCTCCTCCTGAGGTGGGCATTCTTAAAATCAACATTGATGGTTCTTCTTGGGGAAATCTTGGTCCGGCTGGTATTGGGGGAATTGGGCGTGATAGTTCTAGTGATATTCAGTTTCTATTTTCTATATACAAGGGCTAATAACCTCATAGAAACCCTGGCTATCTTGATTGCAGTGGAACAGTGCTACCAACATGGTTGGAAGAGAATTATATGTGAGACTAACTCCCAGGTGGTTGTGAATTTATTGAATAGAAGGAACCTTGTGCATGTGGATTGACATTTGGCTCTGATTATTTAGTAAATCATTCAATGATGCATTTCTTTGGATTCTGTGTCTTATGCATATCCCTCGTAAGTGGAATGGTGTGGCTGACTGTCTAGCTAAATGGGCCGAATTGAAACATTATTGATCATCTTCCCATTGATTTATCTCAAATGCTGGTTCAACTTGTGGACCAAGATAAAGCTTTGTAGTTCTCTTTATTTCTTGTGTTGTTCTGCTCTCTTTGGTATTCAATAAATTTTTTACCCCTCTTTTAGTGAACATTACTATTTTCTAAGAAACAGACAAATTTTTATTGACGTGTGACGTGCTAGGGATCATTTCTTTCAGTGTACGAACCTTTCCCTTCAAACCTGATGGATGGTCCTGCACCTTTATTCATCACTTATTAATGACCATTTAACTAGAAGTGAAATTACTGATACGTTTGAACAGTTATATGATGTAAGTTTATTTACTCGTCCAAGAAAGTTTCTTACTATGATTTGTCTATTATGCTTATTAATGACCATTTGACTAGAAATGGGTTTACTCGTACAGTTGATCAGCTATAACATATTAGTTTATTTACTCGTCCAAGCAATATTTCTTTTTTAGCAGTCGCCTATATGCAAGAAAAACCAAGTTGATGCAGGAAAGATGCTTGAATGATTATGCAGTCTAGATAAACATTGGCTAAGTACCTCTGGAGTTTCTACTCAAATCAATGGAGGCCATTTACAATAAAACAAATAATGCTTTGTGTCCCAAGGTTATTCTTCGTTTCAAATGTGAAACTTTTCAGTTTTAAAATAACACAAATTGCATGGGTGAGTTGTATATAAAATCACAAAGGATGCTGCCTCCACCTACTACCACAAACACTAGAAACAAGCCTCAGATACAATCTAAGTTGAAAACAATTTAAGCATTTTATTATTTTGTTCCAAAAATTAAAAACTACAAATAAAATCAAGCAGCGGTTAAAAAGAAATAGGGGCTTGTAAAGCAAGCAATGTAGTTTGTTCAAAAGACATTCCTGAATTGATTTGGTTATCCTGACATAAATCTGGAAACTATACTAATTTCCATTTCATGCCACAATGAACGTGTCCTGTAGGCAAGTAGCTCTTTATTATTTTCTGTGACAAGCTTTGTTTCACGAATTTCACCAGACATAAGAACACTGTGCTGCATTAACATCTTTGAATTACAATGTTTTCAAGGGAAATACCATATCTTAAAATTAAATTAGTTGAAGCATTGCTCTAGTAACAGCTCCTGTAAAGAAGATTGCATGTTATCAATCCTTTGTGCTTAATAAGGGTCCACAAAATCTCAAATAATCATGCACTTTCCCTTTGTTCTTACAAAGAATTTTTTTTTTGTTGCACTACAATTACGGAAACTAGGTAACATAATATGATCATAGATGATTTTAGCATGTATTCATAATTGCTTCCAATTTATGAAGTCTTAAAGTCCATTGTTCCTTAATTATGAAAGTCAGGGTTAACAAGTAAATGAACATAATAGTATCACAAAGGATGCATCAGAAAATTTTCAGAGGGATTTCAGCAAGTATAGCTCATCTTTCTCAGTGGGCTATGTATCTGCATACACACCCAGATTTAAATATAAAAGAATTTACTTTAATACATAGCATCTTATTTCATGGAAGTGATTTACGCACTCCGTACCTTCAATCACTATACAATAGGAAGTCTTGAGTGTTTTTTTACAGTATTTTTTATGATCCCCATGAGCTTCTATCCTTCAGTGGACATCATGAATTGGTCCTTGAAGAAACAGCCTTAAAGGTAATATAAAACCATACCCATTGAATTGGCATCCAAAATGGAACTTTGCAGAAACCAGTGCTATCGAATATCCTTCCACCACAGGTGAGAAATAAAAATATATTCACTGCAATCGAATTGACATGGACAAACAGAAACAACTGAAAATAAGTAAACCTCTTACAGTAGGCTTTCAAAAACAGGAGATATTCCTGATACTATCCCTTCATTTGAAGCGTTTCCTGTGCTAACTGAGCAAAGAAAAGTTGATGTGCCAGGTATAATAAACTCCCCAAGGCCTTCATCTTCAACAAAGAACAACCCATGTGGACGCTTTGATTCAGAAAAATCCGAGGCTTCTGCTTCAATAGTTTGCTGAAGAGGAGCAGTTTCTCCACCATGCTCAGGGCCATTATCACCCAAAAGAGATTCCAAAGACATTTTTATTTGTGAAGTATCGGAAATTGTAAATGAGACATCCAATAAAGAGGATGTATCAATATTTGACTGTCTTGAATCAAACTTGTCGGGAGCTTCTGTTGGACTCTCTAATCCTCTATTTACTTCACCTTGCTTTTCTTCCAGCCTTCTAATCG
Organism: Cupressus sempervirens; assembly: GCA_028749045.1. NCBI lineage: Eukaryota > Viridiplantae > Streptophyta > Pinopsida > Cupressales > Cupressaceae > Cupressus > Cupressus sempervirens. The sequence continues at coordinate 821,311,402 of CM053791.1, read as the reverse complement.
TTCTTTCGACATCTGCTACATGACTTTCATTATTTCCAGAAAGATGATTACATGAAGCATATTTCTCTTCATCCACATTTTTATCCTTCTCAATGATAATCTTGGGAGGCTTTGGGCACAATCTAAAAGGTTCAAACTCATTATATCCATGCAAATGGTGAAGTTTTCCAAGGCAATCATGGACCATATTTGTGCTTGTAGTCTGGTTAACATGAATTGGGCAAAAAACATTTTCAGCTGATTTTATTTCACTGACATTCAGTTTCTGTTCATTTTCATCCTCCAACAGCTCAATTTTCTTCTCATGGTCACTTACAATTTTGGTACCTGGTTTGCAGGACTGCTCGACTGTGAGAGCAAGACTACCCTGGACATCACTGATATTTCTCCCTCTATATACAGTCTGTCTGGCATCCTCATTTCTGTGGGAAGAACAGTATGGAACTGAATACATATTTTCTTGACTTATGTATCGCACTTCTTCAAGTGCATTTAAAAGGGTATTGTCATTGTAACAAGCCTCCTCCTCGTCCGAATTATCTACTTCCGATGAGTGACAAGGTACTCCAGTGCATAATCCTGTTATTTCCACTTGGGAAGAATGAAATGAGCTGAGCCCCTCATGGTCACTGCCCTCCTTGTCATCTGCATTTTCTATTTGTGATGAATCAGGTGGAATTTCTGTCAAGATTAATCTTGTTTCTACTTGAACTGGACGAGCAGAAACTGAAAATGCTGAAAGCTGTGAAGCTAAAACTTCCTCTAGACACAGTTTTGTCTCGTTAGGAGTAATCTGATGATCATTAATTGCGTTGCTTGAAACCTCAGAACCTCCACATACTCCTATAGACTCTGCACTCTGGGAATCCTTATCTCCCAGATGTTCTTCCTTCGATAAATCTTGTCGATCCAAACTCCTGGATCCTGAATAATCCAGTTCAAGCTTTGGGGATGTGTCAAGACTGGCATTTGATGTCTCCTTATTACATCGTACTAAATCTGTATTCTCTGAATGCAATTCCTTGGAATTATCCACACATGAAGCATCTGGAGGGAAGGTTGTGGGACTTTCGATAGCAAAAGGAGAAAGTTCTGGAGATGATGCTGAACAAGCCCTTGGCTTACAAATTGATGGAACTTTGGCATTTAATAGATTTCGTATGTCCACCTCAGCAATGTGCTTCCAAATACCATTGTTTGTTGTATCCAGGCCAGAAACAGAATTTTCTGAATATGTGTTTGGTACAACAGGCAAATCTAAACAAACATTATTACTCTCTATTTTTGTCACCAGGGAATGATTCTGCTGCATCTGACATGACTCGACAAACTCCAGCCTCCTTTCTAGCTTCTCAAAGGACCTGTGTACATAATCCTCAATACGCAAGCACACAACCTCTAATCTATCCATGCGCTTGCATATATGCTCCAACATGTTTTCTTCATTATTTTCTCTGAATAAGCTCTTATCAGTCTTATGGCTTTCCAACTCTTCAGAAATGTAATGTTTATTGGATTCTTCATTGTCCGGCCCATCCATTTGAACAGAAATACTTTCATTGGTACCAGCCATTACTCCCATAAATGAATTTTCACCTCCTAATACTTTCTGCCTTCCCTTTATGTCATCTGTAGTTCCCATACAAGGCAGCGTATTTTGCAGAGTAGATTTTAGATTTTTTTTAGGTTGTTCATTATTTTCCCCAACTTTATCCAGATGTGGGAAATGTTTCTCTTGAAGCAGTGACTGATCAGGTGAAACTTCCTTTCCTGGTATTGTCTCAGAAGATAACTTATCTCCAGTTGAAGTTTCAGTGTCTTTTACTGGGATAGGCGAGCTGACAAAAGAGGAGTGACTACATCTAGAAAGTTCTGTTTCAGAAGACTCTATTTGTGGCATCCTCTTATCTCTCTGGACGTTGTTTGACAAATCACTCTGGTACTGAGTCAAACCACCTCTTGACATTTGGAGCATACTTGGTAGAAGCATTGCCAGTAAAGAGCCCCCAAATGGACTACCCGGAAGACTAGAGGTGACCAAACTAGAGGTTTCAGCTGCATCTTTAACATCAGAAGCACATAGGCCACATATATAAATTGTATCAATCTCTACAAACGACTTATCTTGCAATGATAGTAGACGGATGGTAAGGGAAACACAAGGTTTAGCATTGACTATCTCAACAGTTGCTTCATAAAGAGCTGCTTTTGACACCTTACTTGTGGACGAACTCACAATGTTCTCATTGGCTCTGGCTTTAATGCCCATATTGGTTGCTATCAGTGGGTTGGATACTCCTATATTTGACAAATTTTCTTCTTTGGCATGATAAAGAAAAGGTACATCCTCTGAAGATTTATCATTGTGCTGGCCTGATTCTGTGCAACTGTCCACTGGAAGTTTACAATCATGTTCAGCTAGCACATCTGATTTCTGTGCAGCTTTATCTTCAGAATAATCTAAGTAGCCTTTGGACTGAAGGTGACACATTTCTCCAGGCTTACCCAGAGAATCCACAACGAGTGATCCTGACAGTCCAACTTCAACCCAGCTATCTTCGTCACTACTCTGAGACTCTCTTTTTCCAATTTCCTCTGAAACTCTAATGCTTTCATGCAGCACTTGTGAGGTTTCATCTGCATTCCCATCAATACTACCTGGTTGACTTGGATAATTGTGAGATTCTTTGTCACAATTATCCACATTCAAAAATGGTTCAGTCCCATTCTCAATCAGAGAATGCAAAAAAGTCCCAGAAATATTATCAGCAGAATTGTCTCTGCCAAATGAAGAACTATCAATCTTATTAATGGTTTCTCCAACATCAGTAGGATCATCATTCTGCATAGCCAGCTCACCACGGGCAGTGCATATATATTCATTGTCAGAGCTGATCTCTGACTGACTGTATAATTCAAATATTCGAGCAGTGCTCCGTACATACACACTGGAAACCTCACATGATGATCCTTCAAACTTGACTGCATTCGGAAAAACATGACAATTTAGAATCACTTTTAATAAGAACAAAGTATTCTGAGTTAAAAACGAGTAATCAAAACCACAGAATCAGTTGGCTGTTCTTAATTTCAACTATATGCATATTTGTTTCTGCAATCTAATGAAGAGAGTCTGTTTCCACCTTTCAACTATAGTTTTATTAGTGGAACAGCAAAAGAACCTATATTCTTACATATAAGCTTCTGCATTCCAAATTTCACTCCTTTAAGGCCATGAATAATGTCAATGTCTGTAAGCGGAAGTGTATACCTGCTATAATTCACTTGAGCTTGATTAGATCTAATAGAAAGAATAATTAGAAATGATGAAATGTTATATAATAGCATACAGAAGAAGGTCGGTTAAAAGTAAAACACTAGCATCTTGGGTGAATTTCATTTAGCTAATCCCCTTGTCAACTGGCACATCTGGTTACTCTTCATGATTTTATATATGATTTGCAAATCCTTTTTATATAGTATGATATAGCAGCATACAGTTGTCTATCATCCCACAAAGATAATGGTTCCAAACATAGGAACACTTGACAAATGTCCTGAGCATATTTATATTTTTTGTCCTAGACAACAATATTCATGTTCCACAAAAAGATTACAAGGATTAAACGACAATGTTTTATTTTTCTATAATCATATTGTTTTCCAGAATATAGTGACATCCTCAGACACACTCTATGTTTACTCAAAATTTGCATTGCATTTTCTAGTCTGCTTTTTTTGTTAGTACAGGAACCTTGCAAATTTCTACTCAGTCAGACATCATAACAAAGCCTTGTTGATCCTCAAGTTGTCTCTTGGAGATGACTTGACTCCTGAAGTCTGCAATTAAGAATCCGTTGCAGGTTTGTGGACCAAGTTGTTTGATAAGTATCAGGCTTCAGAAGCATCGAGATCATTTTCTTTTAAGAATCAGCTATACTCCTCTCAGTTGTAGGAAGGATGTTCAGTTTAAAACTATATCATGCATCTTATGGAAATTTTGTTGAACCATTGTCCTTGATTGCAGAAACTCTGACACTTAACTTTGACAAAGTGTTATCTTTACTTCTGCACAAGGAAAGAAGATGGATGCAAGTTGAAGGTTTTCATTTGCAAGACATAGAAAGCACCTTTGCAGCTCCATTCAAGGGTCACTGATTCAATAACAGCCATCAAACAAAGTCAACACATCAATAGTAAAGGTAGAATCCTCATCCGAAGACCACTGTACATGTTACTATTGTTACAAAAATGGTCATTATTGAAATCAACTATTTTCCATGGGCTAATGACTTGGTAGATAGGAAGCTCAATACCAAAGCATTGGTCACATCTAAAAACATTGAAGAGCATGACACTGATGAAGGTGGTGCTTATTGTTAGAATACAATCAGGTTTGTTATGAAGATTATGAAATGCTTCTAAGCTTTAATATATATACACACTCTCCAATATCCTTATCATACACGGTGATTCTGCAATTTACAACTCTCAATGTATATTGTAAATGCATGTGCTCTTGTACTTGAATGAAGATAATAGTCTGCAACTGATGGTCAATGGAGAGCACTGTTTACCGAGAAGGTAAACAGATACTTATCGCATTAAGGTATTAGAATGTAACGCAGAACAAGATACTTTACTCATAGAAGCAGCATGCAGTTCCAATTATAACAATTACAATGATAATGATGCTCCAATAGTCCATTCGGTCGATGTACATATACTTTCCCAAAGGGGTGACTCAACCGTCATGTGCCCCTTTGGATACAACTCTACTCGTCGGCTATAATACTTTTCACCAACAACATCATCCCCCCAAAAAGTAAAGTCGTCTCCAAACGACAAAATAGAGACAACAAAACTCAAACCCAAACAACTACTTACATCAAGATTTACACACTAAGAAGAGGGATGTGACCTGGTATAGTAGACGTCTGTGCTCTAAGCTTGTCCAACTCTGCTCATAGCTCATGCATTGGCCCTGTCCATACCTTGAAATCTGCTTCAGCATCTATCTAAATCTCCAAGGCTTTTAGCATCATTCCAACAATTTCTCCAAGTTTCATCTCCTTCTCCGCTGCCACCTACTATAGCCTACTCGCAAAGTACACTGGATGATCCAATCCGTGATCACCTGTTTGTGCCAACATTTCTCCAATTACATAGTTTGACGCGTCGACATGAACATGAAACTCCTTATCCCATTTCAGATAAGCCAGGATAGGCGTTGTAGCTACTCTTGTTTTCAGTCCTTCGAAGGCTTCAATCTGCTTTGGATCCCATTTGTACAGTTCTCCCTTGCAGGTTGGTTTGTCCAGTGGGTAGGATATTTTTGCAAAGCCCTTAACGAACCTTCAGTAATCTCCAATATGCCCCAAGAATGATTTTGCCTCCTACATCCGTCGAAGGTGGTATTTCCAAGACCACCCGAACTTTGTCAGGATCCATCTTTAATCCTATTTTGCATACTATTTTCCCTAATAGCTTCCCCTATGGTACCATGAATCTGCACTTCTTCAATTCAGTGCCAGTATTGCCCATCTGCATCTTTCCATGCATTCTCTGAGTGCGGTCATATGCTTGTCCTCTGTACTAAAAATTGACCAATCGGCCAAAAATGCCTTGAAATTCCCGACTGACATCTTATCGAATATGTGCAAAATAATTCTCTGAAATGTTGCCGAAGCATTATTACACAGTCCAAACAACATCCTATTGTAGGCATATTCTCCATCTTCAACTATGAAGGTTGTTTTAAGTCTATCTATCTTCTTCCGCAATGGATATCTGGTTGTATCTAGAGAATCCATCCATAAATGAATAGATTTTGTGTAATGCCTCTCGTGTTTGCAATCTGTACCTTATCTATTTTGATTTGAGAGATACTTGATACTCTTAATTTATGTACTTTGAGATGACCTGAGGGTCGAATGTTATACTTTGATTCAATACCATAGATGCTTTACTACTATGTTGTTCAGTTTACCATATTTGCATGTTGATGCCATTTTAAGATGGCAGTTGATCTATGAGGATATCCGATTATCTGGTAGTTGGACATATTATCTGATTATGTTATGTGATGGATTTTATGCTATGGTGACATACATCATTCTGTCTCTTTAAGCTTTATGCGAACATGAGTGATGTAAATGGATTAATTAAGTATTTAATGCATTATTGCTTCTGCTATGATATTATATGCAGTTGCACTTGGTTGTGTGTTTTAGTGTGTAGGAATTATATCCTTGGTAGTGGCACATGGAGTTGGTGATTCAGCTATTCATATTTACCAATGTCGTCCTTGTATAGTCAACGTATCCTTATTTAATTGTTTAAATTAAAACCTTTCGGTGATTAGTAAATCCGGACTCATCTGCATTTTGTGATTAGACTAGTGAGCATGTCTATGCATTTAGAGGTTCACATTGTCGCGAAAGTTGTTTAGAGATTTTTGTGATTTTGGATTTTTGGGCTTTAAATCTTCTCGAATTTAATTTCTGCCAACTTCGCTTTAGGTGAATTCCCATTGCGAGGAATAATCTATTTCCGTTTGGGTTGATTTGGAGTCTAGCTAGTCTAACTGGCTATTTGCCCTAATTGGCTATTCACTCAAAAAGTGTGTAAGTATTGAAAAAGGAATTTTATTATTCACTTCTCACTTTTTGAAAATAGAAATTTGAGAGTTTTTCTAAAATCCTCCTTCTAAAGGATTGGTTTTCTGCTCGTTCCGAGAGCTATGAACATGGGATCTTTGCGAGGACAGTCTTGTTGGATCCGGCTCAGGTAGACCTTACTTTGCCGTGATTTTCAGCAACTTCGGCGGGCATTTTATTTTATTGTGCGGGTTTCAATTTTTACCCCTCTTGCTGTCAGGTAGGGCTTTTCCGTTTTATTGCTTCTGCTTCGTTTCAGGGTCTGTTTTTGGTAGCCGTTTGGCTGGAGGCTGAGAATTAGTGTTCCCCTCCGTTTTTGTTTGTTGGTTCTGCCCGGTTGGTCGAGTATGAACATTTTTTCGATATTTGGTATGGGGGTTTGGGGTTTCACACTGTTATGCTGGTCGTTTTTGCATACGGTGTCCGAACCCAAATATTATTGGATTTTCGGAGTTTTTGTACCCAAAGGTCAAATGGGTTTTAATTTCAATGTTTTCCAATTTTTGGGGTTTTTACCTCATTTTGTGTGCTGTCCTGGTTTCTCGAGTTTTCTTGGCATGAGTTTGGTCATGGACCTGGATTATTTGTTTGGATGACGGTCGGACCTTTTCTGCATTGGGATGCGTGTCACATCCATCCTCCCGAGTCTGTTTTTAGTTAACTAACTTTCTGCTTGTGTTCTCATCCAGTCCTTGTGTTATGATCTTCGTGATGGTGGTGCGCCACACACGAGTACGTGCCCATACATTTATCGAGTGACTTGTGAGTCCTAATATTCTGTGGTACTTCTGGAAATAAGATCATTGCGGTTGGGTTGGGAATTTGCATGTTTACAGGCACTCATCGATGGATGAGCATGGGTAGGGTAGGGTAGCATATGGAGGGGCTTCTATCTCGCAGCCTGGTGACCATTTCCCAGTTGGTAGAGGAAGTTTTCTACAAGTGATAACTAAATAAAACACTAAGTGGTAATAAAATATAAGATAATTAAAAGGTTGGGTTTGTGCACCTCCTGTTGGGAAGAGCTTTTGCCCGAAGTGTGTGTTTCTCGTTGGGGAGTTCAGCTGCCAATACTAGCTTGGTCTTGTCGATGCCAAGCGACTCTCCATGATGTCAGCCCCTACTTAGTAGCCCTTTGAGTGTCTAACCAGGACCTATAGTTTATGCATTGTCTTTGTCTTGGTTTCAGTCATCATACTATCTGGCGTGTGTGTTAGCCATGAACGCTTTCTTTGAGCGTGTTTGTGGGGATCACTATCTCCATCAGCACGGTGGGAGTGGATCTATAGGTGCCACGTGGTTGGGAGGCGTAGCTACCCATACCACTGCTAGGGGACTGGTGTACAGAGACGATTTCTTGTCCTAGCGCAACGGTTGTTGGATGTCTCACTTGGTACTTCGGGTTCCGGAGTATGCTCTCTTGTGATTTATGCTTTCATTGAGATGCTTGTATATCATGTTTAGATGATGTTAGTTATTGACACATTTCCTTATTAGGATGATCAGCATATGATAGATGATGTCATTTGTTTTGTAGGATTATCTTATGCTTGTATTTAGCATATTAGATTTCCTTATGCTTATGTGGTAGTATGTTTTAGTAGTGATGTCCTTATGATAGTACCAATGATCCGTTTGGTAGCTTGGAATGTTACGAGCGGGGGATGGCTAGGGCCCACGATGCTCTTATGATGCTATTATGGTTGGGAGGAACCGCGTACTTAGTTTGGTTGTACTGTACATTGCGATGTTATTTTTGTTATTGCGATGCTTTAGTACACCGCAATGTTTCCTTTTGTACTTTCCCTTCACTGCTTGTTTAGATGTTTAGATGTAGTTTATGTCTTTCAGTAGTGTGTTCGAGTGTTCACGCCTCGAATTGTGGATCCGGAACTCCTCGGTGTGGAGGTCCTACACTTAGTTTTAACCTTTTCGTTGTCCTTAAGTGTTTTTCTTGCTTTTCCTAGGCGACCATGTGTCAGCATGGAGCAATACAATTTTATGTCGCATGCCCATTAGGATTCTGTCGTGCGTTCCTTAATTGTGTCCCATGCCTCTTATAGGAATGTCGTGCGATACTTTCCACTATCGCACCCCTTTTGAATAAGTGTCATACGATACTTGAAAAGTATCGCACGCCCTTAAGAGAAGTATCACCCTATCCCTGAAAGTGTCGCCCTACTTCTTTAGAATTGTCGCACAATACTGGAAAGTATCGTGCAGTGCTGATTTAAAGTAACTCTTGGTATTTGTGAAAACCTGTTCAGGCAAACAGTGGACACTTTTAGGTAAGAACTGAACTTTTCGAGAAATGTTTGGGGTACTCTCTTAGGTGCTCTTCAATCCCTTCGTGTCGCATTTTGAATTTAGATTGTTTTGATTCAAATTCAATTATGCGTCTTTCATTGTCAATCGTTTTGGTCAATAGTGGCGTTTGGAGATCCATTGGTGTCAGGATGTTTGGTTAGTCTTCCGTTGCAATCTTTGTGATCCTCGTATGTTGTATGCAGTGTGCACTCATACTTGTTTTTAAAAAAAAATCTTGGCTTGTATTTCATCCTTGTTCCAAAGATCTCCGGGTGGGGCATTACATTTCGTACCCTGCAACTTCTTCCAAAATACTATCAGTACATTGCCTTTTTTTCTTGTTTGCGAGTGATGGTTAATGTCTCCTCCTCACATTTTCTATACTTAACAAGTTCACCCCTTGCTTAGGGCATTTCGAATCCTTGTGGTCTCCTGGATCACAGCCTTTGCACAACAACTATGGTGTTTCCTTCATGGTACAATCTTTGGCTAAGTGTCCCTAGAGGTTGCACACTTGGCATTGTATCATCGGTCATCCACTTGAGTTGTAGTGTATCCGACTTCGGCCCCCATTATTGTTATTATTACGGTACCCTGTCTTCACCAGTTATTGTTACGATATCCTCTTGAGGTTACGTCATTTTTCATGTTTGTTCCTACTGTTGAGGTGGACACTTCCTGTGTTAGCAATACTTGTTGGTGTCCCTTCGTCTTCGTATGGAATAGGCATTCCTTGGTGTAATGTCCCGCAATTTGGCAGATATCGCAAAACTGTTTCTTCGGATAGGAGCCCTTTGTATGTTCCTCCGTACAATCCGTACACCACAATTCCCCTTCTTTCGTTGAGTCAAGATTCTTCTTCAAATTTTTGAACTCCATCATTCGTAACATGTCATTCTACAATGCTCGAACCTTCTTACTTGACTCTTTGCCGCTGCTGCTTTCAAAAGATGAATCATCTAAGTCCGATGAATTTTTTCTTTTTTTTTGCTCATTTTCTGCTCTCTCAAGATCCATCACCCAATTATATGCATCTATGTATGATGTTGGAGGTACAATTTTCATCTGTTTCTTCAATGTTGGTTGTAACCCTTCAACAAATCACCTTTTCTTTAACCAATCAGCTGGTTGGCTTTCCATTTTCCTCGCCAGCTCCTTCAGCCTTCTTGCATATACACAGATTGTTTCGTTCATTCCCTGTTTCGTATTGTATATTTCCACTACTATTTCATTATCATCCCTCAGTAGTCAAAATTCTGCTATGAATTCTTTCTTGTAGTTAATTTTTGGAGATTAGCATCTGAAAACCAATCAATCACTACACCTCGTAGAGTTGCCAGAAATTGTCGGACCCAATCATCCTAGTCTGTTACGTTGTTCATCGTCCAGATTGTTTCACATGTCTTACAGTGGTTGACTGGATCGGCTATCCCATCACCATTAAACTTTGGTAATTTTTCCTTAGGTTTTGCCATCGTTAATTTCTTCTAAATCTATGGTACCTGCTGCATACCCGCCTTGTTCTATGTACCCGCATTGTTCTGAGTATCCGCATTGTTCTGGACAACTGCGCTACTTCAGACAACTGTACTGTGGAGAAGGGCATTGTTTGGTGTAAAGAAATCTTCAAGCGAAGTTATATTCTCTACCTGTACCCATTCAACAAGTGTATCGAGAACGAAGAGTTCACCCCATGCTTGTGCTCCTTCAACACTTCGAGTCATGTGGGTTCCTTCCCTTCCATTTAGACTCTCGACCCTTGGCGTATACAAGTTTGGGAACTCCTCCCTTGTCTCTTCCACCAAATTCAATCTCTGGCGTGTTTCTTCGAGCAAGTCCTCAGAACTCCTCGGTCTACTAGATGAATGCACTCCCTCCGTCACTGCTCCTTCACCCCCTTGATGTCTGTTGGTAAGCTACTGAAACTTTTGTCTGTGCTCCGCCAGTTGTGTTAAAATGAATGCTTCCTGTGCTGTGTGTATATCATCCTTGTCTTTTATTTTATTCCTATCTTTATTAAGCAGATTCGGCATTAATCTTCTTAACATATCTTGTATACCAGGTTCGACTAGCAACGGCACCAAATGTTTACAGACAAAGTAAACAAATACTTATCGCATTAAGGTATTAGAATGTAATGCACAACATGATACTTTATTCATATAAGCAGTATGCAATTCCAATTACAAAAATTACAATGATAATGATGCTCTAATAGTCCATTCGGACTATGTACATATACTTTCCCAAAGGGGTGACTCAACCATCACGCGCCCTTTCGGATACAATTCTACCCGTCATCTATATAGTCAATGCTCTGAAGACTTTGTATTATATAGTAATTATGGTTGATATCTTTGACTTGCACAACATAAATAATGGTATGCAAAAAGTTATTAATGCAACCGATTAAATACAGCCTAAAGACTTAGTTTATTTGTGTTGCTAGACTTTCAATCCCCCCCATTTAAAGCTACTAGCTTCAAATCAAGTCAAATGCAATGGTATCTAAGTGTCCAAATCTAGGTTGATATAGATGGCTTTCCTTCTCACCATTTGTCCTTTCGGGATTTCCCTACTCTGCCTTCTCCCTCGAGCCTTTTTATGGGAATCATGCAAAATCAGTCTATACTGATCTTAGGTGACTAGCACGGGTGGGATTGTTGTTGAGCATCATCCCTTGATGAGAAGAAGGCCCAAAAGTTGTTGGATCAGCACGAGATTGCCCAAGGACGCTAGTTTCGGAGTTTCTTATGTTTGCTTACTCCTCCAACGAAAAAGAAGCTCACCAAGTGAGTTTCCAACGCACGAAGGTAGACAACTTCCAGCTGCATAGTATCAAAGAAGTGAAATATGGAGATGCTCAAATAAATGTACCTAAACTAATGAGTCCCTAGATTGCAACAAAAAAGATGAAGTCTCTTAGTTTTATATGGCATCGGAGTTCCACCACTTCGGTTACTCCTTGAGGAGCACACCCTGGAAAGTACTTTTCTAAAAGTGCAAGATTGCTCATTTCGTGAACCCAATTTATAGAGCTATTATTCTACGGATATTTGATGGCATTCTAAACAAGGAAGAGCAATTCTTTTTAATGTCCCCATTTTTGTCAGCATTGGAGTTTGAGAGATTAGCCTATTATTGTGATCCTCGTAGGCTAATTATTGTGAATAGAGGGTCTTCTGTGGCAGTGGCTTGGCTTGGGAGGGTCTTATCTTCTCGACAATTCAGTAAACTACAAGTTGGTCTTCGTTTGGCTTAGATTCGACTTCGTTTGGGCTTAATTTTGTGTACTTACTATTTGTGGTAAGTTGTGGTAAGTTGGGTGTTGATAGAGATGGACCTTTTGTATTTTTGGAAACTGCATTTGGTCACATTGAGAAAAATAGGTATGACTCCTATTTCAGACGACGTATGAGTATTTTGGGAGTTATTATATTTTTTGTGGCCAAATTATAATTAATTTATTAAATGGCTTATTATAAACTTAAAATTTCACTTGAGTTGAGAGTTGAGTTATCGTTGGAAAGAGCCATTTATTAATTAGTGACGCCAAGTCAAGTGAAAGAATATAATGGAAGCTTCTAATTAATGTTGTGCAGTGAAGCTTCCTGAGTGAAGTTACATTTTGGCAACAAAAAGGGCATCTAAAGGTTATAAATACAAGCTCATTTGTTGAGAAAACATGCTTGGATATTTTTTTTTGCTTATGACGCCTTTGTGGTTTTTTCTGAGTTCTAATTTTTTGTGCCCTCGCTGAAGTATAAGGGTCAGTATTTCATCTGCAGCTGAGATATTGCAGTTGTTCTTTTCCGTTCTGTTTTTATTGTGGCTGGGATTTTTAAGTGGTTTATGAGTTTCTCTCTCTTACTGTATCTACTGTGACTAAGGAGTCATTTACTGAAGTTTGTATTGGATCTGTTGTAAGAAGTTCTGATTTCATTTGATAAATCTGAAGCTAGAATTTGGTGGAATTAAATGCCCAAATCCCACTCTTGGCCTGCGATCTGGAAAAATAATTTTTGTTGATCATTTAAGGCAGCGCTGGGCATTGATAGTGGCCTGCGATCACTCCAAATACGCCTGCACCATTTCTTTTTGGCCTGCGAACCACATTCAAGCTTGCACGTGAATGACAGCAGCCCTGTGTTTGGGATTTAGAGGTGGGCAGCTGAGCCTGGATATCAGCATCTGTACTTTTGGGGGGAGTTGTCTTAAATCTAAGATTGCCAAGTGTATCTCCAGCTATCATTCTGCAAACATTGGCCAACGTGGATGTAGAAGGGTTGTGATCAGACTAAAGAGAGGTTGCTGATCGATTCAAGGTGGAATTCATAACACTAAGTCAAGTTATTCAATTGCTTAAATCAGGTTCCAATTGTTATTCCAGTGTTGATACTTGTGCTTCAGATAAAGCATTAAAATTTGTGAATGTAAAAAGTGTTGACAGTTTTGAGAAATAAGTGAAGTTGAAATTTAAAATACATTGAGCTGATTTTTCATTAGACATATAGTTGGCTCTTCCTTTTGAAAATTATTTACAATTAAGAAACTGTTTCATTTGGCAACTACAAAGCTTAAAATCGCAACCATTAATTGTCTTGTTTAAGAGCTGGCTTGCAAATTGTTTGACAAAATGTCAAACAACTGATTAGCAAAGAATATTAGTGTTTGTCAAGGTTATGACCAGCTTGGGTTATTACATTCTTGCAGTGCCCTGATCACAGGAAAAGCCAAGGCAGAAAATGACCATTTGCAATGCACTGCGGTAGCTGCTATTCCAATTTTTTGAAGAAACAAGTTGGAGCATGCACATCAAGGGTCAACACCAAGAATACATTCTCAAGAGATGATCAAATGATGTTAAAGTCAAATATGCATTAAGATCAGTGAGCTTCAAGTAAACTCTTGCTGTGTCGGAGTTCCACCAGTTCAGTTGCTCGTACGCTGGAGGGGCACTTCAGATGCCACTTCTTCAACACACCATATTAAAAGATGCTTTTAAAAGAGCCCTGGGGTATAAAATAGAATATTCAAATGAAGATGCTCTTGATGTGCTTCCTAAAGCGCCTGAGGTAAAGTGGAAGCCTGAATATTAAGGTTGCGAAAAAGTGAAGTATTGGCTTCCCCACTTGCGGAAGTGCACTTAAACAGGTACGATCTCAACAAAGAGAAAACGAACTGATTTTAAGCTTTTTGCAGAAGCAGTGAAAGGCCTACTTTCCCGAAAGAACTAAAAGCGGGTTTCAAGGAAAGAAGAGGGAGAGATTTCCCCCGATTCAATGAATTAAAGGGCATTCCTCTTTAAGGCAGATTCTCACCTTCTCGCAACCACTTCTCCAAAGCCATTACAAAGGAGGGAGAATTGAAAAATCTAGTTTCTGCTACGCCAGAGCTTAAAGGTTAAAACCTACTATACAACCTCCCATAAATGATGGATTTGATATGAAATGGACTCGTTAGCCAATTGAATTAAATGCCAATTTGATTGTTGCACCATAAAGGAGAAATCTAAGTAAATGGGGTGTTACTCAGATTTCTCCTTCGGGTGCTGCTTTATTTAATTCCCCATGTTCTCCTACATCCGAATTGGTGCATTCGATGGCTTTCCAAATAGGTTGCCCATGTACCCTAAAGACAAGGTAGTGTTAATTGAGTTATGTAGACAAGTTGTAGAAGTAAATACCTTGTGCTCAGCTATTAATAAGGCAGGAATCCCTTTACCAATCGTTGTAGGACTATACTCTTGTGCATCTAGGTCAGATGCAAGGAATTTAATTAAGGCCTTTGAAGGCAAAATCAAATTGGAAGACTCGTAAGTCATTAGGCCACAATATGATCCAATGAACTATGTCAAGAATTATGTACAACTCAGCTCCAACTACAAGCATATATCTGATATTGAGGATTACTAGGTCGATTGCTATACTAAGGTTTAGACCAAAGAGGAGTTTTGATCTAGGCTCACTATAGGGGAGATTAAATTGGACAATGTGAGCATCAATGTTAGTGAATATGTAGAGAACAATGATCACCACTTGAGGTCCCCTACCTATGTGAAAGAAATCAAGGACACTACTGTTAGCATTAATGCTGATGATACTATATTGGGGGAGTATCCTAAGCATTGGAGAGTCTCGAGATGTTGCATTTATGACTGTGTTTGTCATTGATGTCAACATAGCATGGTTTCTGTAAAGACTGGTTGGGTAGCAGACAGAGATCTTAATGGTACGGACAACGGTTTGATTGTCCAGTAATGCACAGTTATGGACATGTTTGGCACAGTGTCCTAATGACGTGGTTAAGTGCGCAAAGTCTAAGTCGAAGATGTACAAAAGTTGTACCTAATTTACAGAGAGCAGTTCAGAGACAGTATAGGGAAAGCAGTTCCTAATGCTTGTTCGCTAGATTACATCTAAGATGAAGTGAAAAGATGCGCAGTCAGGCAGTGACAGAGGATAGTCAACTGATGACGTCAACGAGTGCGCAAGCCCTAGTATCGCACGTATGAAATTTTGTATAAATTGTGAGCCAACAGTGTTATTGTAATTGTAATTAATTAATTATCTTATTATAATTAATTGGGAAAGGCTCAACGCCGACTCAAGGAATTATTATGAAGATATTGTATAAAGGAAAGATGTTTTCCTTGATTGTGATGTGTATCCATTGTTGCAAGAAGTGAGAAGTGCAGAAAGAAGCGGAGTGCTTACTAAATGCATGTAAGCGATCCAAGGAATTATTGGATGTAAGATTTGTGCTCTAGTTACAAGATCAAAAGGAGGATAAGTCTGATTGATAGGACAGAGAAAGAGGAAGGGATGGTGCAATACAATTCTATTATTCTGCAAGGGATAATACAAAGATCATTTGGACAGTGAGTTCAACTATAAAGATCGTAAAAAAAAAAAATGTTATGAGTGCTCTATTGGCAGATTGCTTTTTTATATCTTATGTTATTCCGCAAGGGATAATACAAAGATCATTAGGACAGTGAGTTCATTAGTCTTGCCCTTGAAGTTGTTTGGGTAGTGGGTCCAATTGTCTTCCACAACTCCTAATAGGGTTGGCACAACTCCTAAAAGAGTTGGAATCTCCTAATAGGGATTCAAAGTCTCCTAACAAGGACTCATATGTACTGAATGTATTCATAGACTCCTAACAGGGTCCATCCTCTAACAAGGAACATTTATATTAGTTCATCATCTTGTGGGTACCATCCCCATCGGTGTTTTCCCTCTGATCTAGGGTTTCCCTAGTTAACATATCTAGTGTTATTGTATATGAGTGAGTCTCTTGTTGTGGTTTTAGTTTATATTACTCATATGGTTAAGTTTGTTTAAGGTTGATAATTGTGATAATAGTTAGATAACTAATTCACCTACCCCCCCCTTTCCCCCCAGTTATATCAGTGGACTATATATTCTAACAATTGGTATCAGAGCATCAAGTCCTTGAAGGATAAGCTTAACAACTTTGGAAGATCGATGGCGAATCTTTTCAGAAAGGATAGTCCTAGATTTGATGGGGCCAACTATGATAGTTGGAAGAAGAAGATGAAGACTCATATGTTGTGCATGGGTCTGGGATATTGGATCTTGACAAAGAGTAAGAAAACAATCGTTGAAGAAGAAAAGCTAGAAAGATGCAGTGAAGATGAAAGAGATCTATTCATGTGTAACATGAGAGCAAGAGAAGCTCTACTACCAGCTCTTCCAGAGAATGAATACAGTCAAGTAAAGTCACTTGAAACATCTTATGAAATTTGGAAAGCATTAGAATCTACTTTTGAAGGTGATGATCATGCAAAGAGAATGAGATTACAAAATTGGATATGTGCACTTCAAGATGCTACAATGATGGAAGATGAATCTGTAAGAAGTTATACTGGCAAAATATCAAAAATTGTTGCAGGAATTCGGTCTCATGGTGGAACCAAGGAAGAAGATGAAGTTATATGGAAGATCTTGAAAATTTTGACACCGCCATTCAAACAAGTAGCTCAGATGATTTAGCTAGTAATGCCCTGTACTAAGGATTTCACAAAGGAAACATTGCCTAGAATATTAGAATCTACAGAAGTAGATCTAAGACAATTTGGAGATCTAGCAAGAGTCGAGAAAGCTTTCAGTGCCCTGAACATTCAACCTAATCTGACAAAGAGTGCAAGCACATGTGGAGATTTTGTTGGTAGTAGCAGATATGACAAAGACAAGAAGATTGAGGAAAGAATAACCCTTCTTTTGAGAAGAGAAAAAGATGGTAAGAAAATCTTTAAGTGTTGGGCTTGTGATGAATTTGGTCATTATGCATCTAAATGTCCTAAAAGAGAGAAAAAGTATAAGGGAAAATTTTAAGCCTAGAAAAGGTGGAGATAGAAGTTGTTTATATGCAAATGATGATGAAGAATCTGATGAGAAAGCTCAAAATGAGAGTGATGATGAATTAGGATTTGTGGTTATCAAGGAAGATGATCTTGATAGAGAAATTACAGAAGAAAGAGGTTTAATTTTCCAAGTGGAAAAGAAATCTAATTGGATAATTGACAGTGGTTGTTCACATCACATGACTAGTGATATGAACAAGTTTGTTAAGTTCAAGAATCATAATGAAGGTATTGTTAGAGTTGGTAAATATGCAGCCTGTCATATAATAGGATCCAGAGGTAATGTATTTCAATTGAATTCCATTGAAATGACATGTTTGGTAGCTAAAGTGGATAACAATTGATTGTGGCATAGATGGCATAGAAGATTCTATCACATAAACTTTGATAATATTGTGAAAGCTAGTAGCACTTTTGTAGTCAGAGACTTGCCTAAGATTACAAAGCCTACTAATGTTGTGTGTAAAGAATGTATTTGGCTAAGCAGAAGAAAGTATCATTTCCTAGCAAAGTTCACTACCATAGAGAAGCTGGAGATCGTTCACACAAATCTAACTGGTCCCTCTAAAACAAGAGGATTCTATGGCGAAAGGTATTTTATGATTTTTGTTGATGATTTCACTAGAATGATGTGGATAGCATTTCTTAAAGAGAAATCTGAAGCTTTTGAGAAGTTTAAGATATTTAAGAATTGAGTTGAGAATGAATCTGGTGTTGAGATAAAGTGTTTGAGGTCTGATAAAGGAGAAGAATTCACCTCTAGAGAGTTTAACATATTTTGTGAAGAGAATGGAATCAAAAGGCAGCTATCTTCACCTAGAACACCTGAGCAAAATGGGATTGCTGAAAGAAGGAATAAGTCAGTAGCAGAAGTAGCAAGAGCGATGTTATTCGAGAATGATATTTCTAAAATATTTTGGAGATAAGCAATCAATATAGCAGTATATGCTCTAAACAAAGTACAGATCAAAAAAGGTATGAACAGGACACCTTATGAACTATGATTTGTTATTCACCATCAATTAAGTATTTCAGAATATTCGGGAGCAAATGTTACATTAAGAAAGATGATATTGGTAAGTTTGATCCAAGAAGTGATGAAGGTATGTTTCTTGGTTATTTATTGAAATGCAAGGCATACAGATGTTTTAACTATAGAACTAAGACAATAGTTGAATGCGCAAATGTAAGAATTGTTGAAAAGTTTGGAACTAAGCAAAAGATGGTAGATTATAATTCAGATGAAGAAGAAGATAATTCTGGAATTGTTAGACAGAATGCTGAAGTTTTCTTTGAGACTAACAATGATTTGCAAAATGATGTGCTAATTGTTGAGCAAAGAGGAGAGCAGAGATTTGAATCTAGAGAAGTGATGAGAGTTGATATGTCAACTCCTACCTCTAACAGGAATCTGACAAAGAATCACCCTCCTGAGCAGATGATTGGAAGCAAAGACAAAGGGTGATGACAAGGAACAAAGTAAATGAGGAGATATGTTTGATACCTCAAGTTAAGCCTAAGAGCATAGAGGAAGCATGTAAAGATGATCATTAGATTCAAGCAATGAAGGAAGAATTAGATCAGATTGTAAAGAATGATACATGGGAGTTAGTTCCTAGACCAAAAGACAAGAATGTGATAGGAACCAAATGGGTATTCAGAAACAAGATGAATAAACAAGGCGAAGTTGTGAGGAACAAGGCTAGACTTGTATGCTAGGGATATTCACAACAAGAAGGCATAGACTATGAGGTGACATATGCACTTGTAGCTAGAATGGAAGCAGTAAGGATGTTCTTGGCTTATGCAGCAAATAAGAAGTTCAAGGTTTATCAGATGGATGTTAAATGAGCCTTTCTAAATGGAGAACTTGAAGAAGAGCTATCTATTGAGCAGCCTGAAGGTATTCCTTTATCAAAAGACAAAGACATGGTATGCAAACTAAAGAAAGTTTTATATGATCTAAAGCAAGCACCTAAAAGCTGGTATGCAAGGTTGGACAATTATTTGGCAAAGCTTGGATTTGCTAAAGGTATGGCAAACAGTAACTTGTATTTGAAAGAAGTTGAAAACGGTTTGCTAATTATTGTAATATTCATTGATGACATCAATTTTGGAGGTAATGATGAAGCAAGTGATAAATTTGCTGAAAAGATGAAGAATGAGTTTGAAATGAGCATGATAGGAGAAATGAAGGTTTTCATAGGATTGTAGATTATACAGAACAGTGATGGTATTTTTATTTCACAAGCTAAAAACTTATATGATTTGTTGAAAAGGTTTGGTTTGGAAAGTTGTAAACCCGTTGCTACACCTATGATAACTAGTGACAAGTTATCCAACAAAGATATGACACCTGCACTAGAGCAAAAGAAGTACAAATCCATGATTGGAGGTTTGCAATATGTGACTCACACTAGACCAGATATAGCAAATGCAGTTGGGATTGTAGCTAGATTTCAAGCTGATCCTATGGAATATCATTCTGCAATTGTGAAGAGAATATTTAGATATTTGAAAGGGACATCTAACTATAGAATTTGATATGACTAATCAAGTGATTTCACTCTATGTGCATATACTGATGCAAATTGGGCAAGCAATATGAATGATAGAAAGAGCACCAGTGGTGGAGCATTCTTTCTTGGAGAAAGATTGGTTTCTTGGTTAAGCAAGAAGCAAGATTGTATTTGCAGAGTACTGCTGAGGCATAATATGTTGTAACAACAAATAATTGTAATCAAGTTATGTGGATGAAGCAAATGCAGAAGGATATCAAAATTGAGTTTGAAGAACCTATTATCATTTACTGTGATAACACAAGTACAGTGAGTATGTCTAAGAATCCTGTATTACATTCTAAGACTAAGCATATATCTATTAAGTATCATGTGCTGAGAGAGAAAGTAGCACAAAAGGAGATCAGATTGGAGTAAGTGAGTACTAAAGATCATATTGCAGATATCTTTACGAAGCCTTTGCCTAAAGATACATGAGTACTTGAGAGGTATGCTTGGGGTTATGCCCCTGCCTACTTCTGACTAAATGATGCAAAGAGTGCATAAGTCCAATGGTACAGAGCACTATTGTTAGCCTGGATTGAATGCTGATGCTTCCTGTGTGGGGGAGTATTTGGTATTGAATAGTGTCTTTGGACACTTGAGCTGGTTGAAGATTTGGTGCAGCATATTAACAATTGGTATTTATCAATTGGTATGTAATAACATTGAGATTGAGGTCCTTGACATTGATGTCAATGGGGGACGTATGCATGAAAAAACATCTCCTTAGGCATGGGGGAAAGTATCTCCCAAGGCATGGGGAGTGAATATGCATAAAGGAGAGATATCTCTTTAGAGAGATTTAGAAAGATTCATGAAAGGAAGCATGAATATGCACCTAATGTGTTGTGAATTGTTTAGTGTGAAGTAAACAATTGATGTCTAAGGAGGAGTATGCACTTGTTGTGTTGAGATTCTTTTTAGCGTGTGAACAGCTGATGCCGGTCCTAAAATCCAAAGGATTTCAAACTTGATGGAGAGGATTTGAGAAGATGAGAACAGCAGTAGCAACAGAGTATTACTTGGTATTCGTGGAACTTAGATGTTTTTCATCTATGTTGCCATCAATGCCAAAGGGGAAGATTGTTAGCATGAATGCTGATGATAGTACATTGGGACAGTATCCTAAGCATTGGAGAGTATTGACATATTGCATTCATGACTGTGTTTGTCATTGATGTCAACATAGCATGGTTTCTATAAAGATTGGCTGAGTAGCAGACAAAGTTCTTAATGGTACGGACAATGGCTTGATTCTCTAGTAACGCACAGTTACGAACATGTTCAACACAGTGTCCTGATGACGTAGTTAACTGCGCAGAGTTTGAGTCGAAGACATACAAAAGTTGTACCTGATTTACAAAGAGCAATTCAGAGACAAAGTATTGGGAAAGCAGTTCCTGATGTTTGTTTGCTAGATTGCCTCTGAGATGCAGTGAGAAGATGCACAGTCACGCAGTGACATGAGGACAATCAGCTGATGACGTTAGCAAGTGCGCAAGCCCTAGTATCGCACATGTGAAGTTTTGTATAGATTGTGAGCCGACAGTGCTATTGTAATTGTAATTAATTAATTATCTTATTATAATTAATTGGGAAAGGCTCAAGGCCGACTCAAGGAATTATTATGAAGATATGTATAAAGGAAAGATGTTTTCCTTGATTATAATGTGTATCCATTGTTGCAAGAAGTGAGAAATGCAGAAAGAACAGAATGTTTACTGAATGTGTGTCAGCGATCCAAGAGATTATTGGATACAAGATTTGTGATCTAGTTACAAGATCAGAAGGAGCAGGAGTCTGGTTGACAAGATAGAGAAAGAGGAAGGGGCAGTACAATGCAATTCTATTATTCTACAAGGGATAATATTGAGATCATTTAGGCAATGGGTCCATTGATCTTGCCCTTGAATTTGTTTGGGCAGTGGGTCTAGCTATCTTCCACAACTTGTAACAGGGTTGGAATCTCCTAATAGGGATTCAAAGTCTCCTAACAGAGACTCATATGTACTAAATGTATTCACAGACTCCTAACAGGGTCCATCCTCTAACAAGGAACATTTATATTAGTACATCATCTTGTGGGTATCATCCCACCAGGGTTTTCCCTAGTTAACAAATCTGTTGTTATTGTGCATGAGTATCATGTTGTGGTTTCCGTTTATATTACTCATATGGTTAAGTTTGTTTAAGGTTGATAATTATGATAATAATTGGATAATTGATTTACCCGCCCACCCCCCCCCCCCCCCCCCCCCCCCGCCCTCTCAGTTATATTAGTGTACCATATATTCTAACAACTCCCATAGTGTCAACCCCACCCAAAGGTCCCACGGTAGATAAGATGGATGTTCTAATGGACCACATCATTAAGCAGACTGATAAGTGGGTAGAGTGGACAAGAGCCAAAAGGAAGTGGATGGGTGCTACAGGCTCATCAATAGGCGTGTTGGTGGGGGAGGAGATGAACCTCCAAAAAAGAATGTTCAAGTCCCTCCTACTTGTGAAGGAGGTTCTCTGCCTGATACTTGTAAAGTTGGAGATACAGAGACGGAGAAAGATAAGGAAAAGGAGGAGAAAGATCAATCGGTTAGAAAAGACTCCTTGACCATCCTGATAATCAATCTTGATGGAGATAGAAATCACCCAAGTGATGGAGAGGGTGGAGATGGACAAGTGTAGGAGACTCCTCAACAACAACAATAGGAAGGAGTAATGACCAAGGTAATCAACCCGTATTTTCTGTAACTAAAACTGTAATTTTTCCTTTCTCTAGTAGAAAAAAGGAGACAATCCCGATTGTAAGGAAGTTGTTTGATCCTTCAACACTCCACTCTGCATTAAATGTCCTCACAACAAAGTCATGGTTGGAGGAAACTATTTATAGAAAGAAGAGGAGGATAGAAGATGGTGCTCCACCAAAGGACCTGATTGCACAAGCCATGCAATAACCTACTCCATGCCCTAAATTGAAGAAGTAAAAGACACTTGCGACCTTCAACACTGATGCAAATAACGAACATATGGTTGTGGAGATTGTTGAGCCACAAAAGGAGGTAAAGATTCAAGAATTAACTCCAGGTGATTTCTAGATGAAGATAGATGACATAGGGCAACTAAAGCATGACTCTATGGTTAATAAATGGAAATCAACAAGAAAAATGAAGACAAATTAGAATATTTGAAGTTGGCAACAACAACATTGAAGGCCACCAACAAGGAATTAACTAAGATATCAAAGCAGTACTTGGACCACTTTCAATTGTACTAGGGGACAGTGCTACTATGAGTACCTTTGATCCCGAGGCAAAGGAGAATAAGAATGTGCTAGTGAAGCTACAATCAAAGAGGCACCTTGGACAAATCGACCATGCCTAGATTGAAGATTTGAAGACCCGAGGTCCTCCCATGATTGAGAACCTTGGAGATTTGGTACTAGATGCAAATAAGTTGAAAGAGGCTATATCTTAGCACAGAGCCTCAATGCAAGTAGAAGCTGAGAACTTAACACAGGAGTTGTCCCTATTACAAGAGTGTAATGTCCCCTTCCCCACACTAGCATTAATGGCACCTAGTTGATCTATCTTCCCATCTGGATTGGCTAATGGCATGTGATTTAGGATGCCAGCCAGTCATAGGTGTTTGGTTTCAATTGAAGAGAATTTTAAATGGGAAATCCAAAAGTTAAAAGTCACTTTATTTTATTAAGTTGAGGTGTAGAATACTTTATTGTTTAAAGTCACTTCGGGACAAAATGACTAAGTGACTAAAAGATGAAATAAGTCTTTATCCCACAATGCTAAGAGATTTGTTCTCCACTCACTTTGAGGTGATAAAAGAAAGCTTTTTTGGGATTGAGACAAATAATATTTGATATCTTCTACAAAATCCAAAAGGTTGCTTAAATGTGACTAGAATTTTCCGAAGGACGAAAAACCTTTAGGAAATGAGTGAAAATAGACGAAAACCTAGTGTTCATATTATATGTTTCAAATACAATAGTTGAGTTAAGGCATGATATTAAAAATTTTGGAACTCCACGAAAAATAGCAAGTTTAGGTATCAAATCAAATAAATATCGAGCACTTACAAGATATTGCCAACTTTGGGTACTTACAGTTGATAAGGTGATCGACAGCTCCATAGTAGACAAGTAACAGAGGCAGAGTATCCTTGCAATCGGGTAGAATATGGACATCAATAGGAAACAATGTAGTGTTAGCATGTTTGGTAAAACGTCTAAGATCAAGACAGAGTTTTCATGAGACTGCATACGGCATAGAAGAAGACCATTTTTCCTATCCCTAGGTCACAGGAGTGATAGGCAGCAAGTTGACGTTGGATGTTGAAGACTGTACGAGTCCCATTACATACCAGTGTGCCTCACTGGCTTTCATTATCATTCACGCATCTGTTAACTCGCCACCTATTTCGCATTTTGGTATTGCACATTGTTTCAATTCTAATATAGGCAGTGTCTCATTGTTAACGCCAGTATGAATGTTATGTTTCCACATACATCTTAATGTCAGAGTTGGTTCCCTATGAGATTCCAAGCATATTAAATTTGACTATATCTTGGTTTTTTAATAAAATTTGTGCATGATTACCTTGTCATTGCTTATCATGGGATTTGATGTACTTCACATAACAATATTTTGAACCTTGCAAACATTAAACTAAATATGCTAGACAATGATGACCTTATTGGATTATGATTATTTTAAAAAGGAAACCAACTACAATAAGTCTTTAATAAACAACAGTCTCATACATGCCAATCATTTGGTAAAATACCTTGGTAAGAAATTCCATTTCTTTCTTTAATATTCAAGGTGGAATATTACAGTGGTATCAAAACTACAGGTCCTTCCATCTTGTGAGTTAAACAAGATAAAAATGACAGCTGGGTATGAGAAAAAAACTTTATAATTATACTCACCTCGCACCAGAACAAGCAAGGTCTTCACCTCGCACCAGAACAAGCAGGGTCTTCTAAACAAAATGATATTGAGGATAGTTACTTAGTGGATGAGGAATTGCTAAACAAGTTGCTCAGTTTGAACATGCACAACTAGTAAGCAACATTCAAATGGCACGTAATGAAATTGAACAAGACAGGGAAGTAAGGGAAACATTGTGGGCTATTAGAGATGGGTAGAATAACATAGCTGATATGCTTCAACAACTTGCAGTTAATATACAACAATTAGCCCCTATTAATAGGAGAGCTTTGAGCCATCACAGTAGAGGTAATAGTGTAGCTGGATCACCTTCAGCTGTTAGGGCTCCCACACAAAACACTGATAGACCTTTAATGCCAGTTTTTAATGCAGAGGAAGAGGTAGCATCACCAAATTTACTTCTAGACAATGTTATGACAATGTATGATGAATGAGATTTGTTTCCTGATCCTATTAAACAAAATATGTCCTTTGTCCAATATCTAAATCAGAAAAGGGAGTTAGATAGACAATAGCAGGATAGGAGGCCTAGAGCACCAAACGGAGACTTAAAGCATGCTATGAACAAATTATCTCTCCCTACTTTTCATGGCAGCAATAAGACATTGTGAGAGCTTGGATTCACAAGCTAGACACATACCTAACACTTAAACCTATATTAGAGATGGAAGCCATTGGATTTGCTATGATGCACTTAGAAGGAGTGACATATGATTGGTGGCACCACGGGTTGGTTACCCAGGATCATGGTCTCATTACATCATATGAGACTTTCAACTCTAAGCTGATTATTCGCTTTGACAGGAAAGCTATAGAGGTCTATTATAGGGATTTGGCACAGTTACGATAGGGCAGATCTCTAGATGATTTCATTGACGAGTTTCAACGGATTTCGGTGATGGTTCCTGACATGACAAAACAGTGTAAGATAATGTTGTTCACCGAGGGTTTACAAGATAGATATAGAAGTTTGGTTAAAGTACTTAAACCAAACACTCTGGATGATGCTATTAAGATCGCCCACGATCTAGAGTCGCCCTCTTTAATATTACAGCCTCCTAAGAAGACATATAAGGGGACCACTTCTTTTCAAATGAACAAAAACTAACATAAGCCTACACCTCCTAGGATGGACTTTGAGACATGAAATGAACTAAGGAGGAAGAAGCTATGCTTCACTTGCAAAGAGCCATGGACACCGGATCATAGATGCCTTGGCAAAGGCAAGATACATTATGTAGAGGTGCTTTCAGAGGAAGAGGAAAAGCAGCAGGAGGGTAGTGATGTTGATGGCAATGATGAGGAGGAGAAGGAGGATCGACCACGTAGAGGGAAGAAGGAAGGTACCTAGGAGAAGCTTCCTATCATAGCATCACTTTCTAGTGATCCCATGGGACACCCCTTTCGTTTGAAAGGAACTATTATTGGACAGCGTATTATGTCTCCTAGATACAGGTGCCTCGCCTAACTTCATAAGCTCACAATGGGTTACCAAGAGGAGGGTACAGATTGATGACATACTTGAGTTTGAGGTTAGGGTGGTAGGAGGTGAGAGATTGAAATGCACAGAGGTGTCAGGACTTCTGATTCATTTTGATGATTTCCTTCTTGAGGCAGATTTTTATGTGGTGGATTTAGATGGACTAGATGCCATGTTGGGGAGACAATGGTTACAAACCGTAGACTGATATACGACTGATCACAAGAAGATGCACTTGGAATTCTTACAGGATGGCCGACAAGTGATCCTCAAGGCTATGCCAGAAGGGGAGCCCAAGTTGATTTCAGCCCATAGGATGGAGGCCATTATGAGGCATGATGACATGGAGTGGGCAGCACACTATTTCATTTCCTCTAAGGCTACCTTAGACTCAGGACAACAGCTTCACATCGACATTCAGCCAGTGCTTGATAAGCACCAAAGGGTTTCTAAGGACATACCTCCAGGTATTCCCCCAGACAAAGGGTTCGAGCATATCATTGAGTTGGAGGAGGGTGCCAAACTTGTCATCACGACACCTTATTGTCATCTCAAGCATTATAAGGAGGAAATAGAAAAGACGATTAAGGAGTTTCTAGACATGGGACACATCAGGCCTAGCTCTAGCCCCTTTGCTTCTTCAGTTGTATTGGTGAAGGAGGATGGCACTCTATGCATGTGTGTTGATTACTGTGCTCTCAACAAGAGGACCATCAAGAACAAGTACCCAATCTCTCGCATTGATGAGCTACTAGGTGAGTTACATGGAGCGGTTTACTATTCAAAGATAGATCTCACATCGGAGTACCATTAGATATGGGTTTGCGAGGAGGATGTGCATAAGACAGCCTTCCGATGTCATTATGGTCACTACAAGTTCTTGGTTATGCCATTCGGACTCACTAATGCCCCAACTACATTTCAATCATGTATGAACCACATTTTTCATAAACAGTTGCAAAAGAGCGTATTAGTATTTTTTTATGACATATTGATTTTCAGCAGAACTTGGGAAGAGCACTTGCAACACCTAGATGAGGTACTCATTATCATGGAGCACTCTTTATTTGCAAAAGAGTCCAAATGTGAGTTTGGATTGACTAATATCCTCTACCTTGGTCATGTGATTGGGATAGATGGGGTGAAGGTACATCAAGAAAAGATTCAGGCAATCCTAGATTGGCCACCACCAAGGAATGTATCTAACTTGAGAGGCTTCATGGGTCTTTGCTCTTACTATAGGAGGTTCGCTAGAGGTTTCTCTGAGATAGCAGCCCCCCTCACTGACCTTGCACAAAAAGGGGCTTTCAAATGGACAGTTGAGGCAGAGAGGACCTTTGATAGGCTCAAACAGGTGATGAGCACATGCCCAGTCTTGGAACTACCGGATTTCTCTCGACCATTTGTTCTGGAGTGTGATGCTTTAGGGAGTGGTATTGGCACGGTGCTCATGCAGGATAGGCATGTGATTGCTTATGAGAGCAAGAAGCTCAAGGATGGTGAGAGATTGTACTCCACTAATGATAAGGAAATGTTGGCTATTATGCATGCTCTAGCCAAGTTCAGACAAAAACTAGAGGGGGGCAAATTCACAGTACAGACAGATCACCATAGTTCGCGCTACTTCCTAGAACAGAAGGATCACCATAGTTCGCGCTACTTCCTAGAACAGAAGGATCTTAATGAGAGACAACAAAAGTGGATCAGTAAGATTTAGGCATATGATTTTGACATTGAGTACGTAAAAGGTAAGAACAATGTAGTTGCTAATGCACTTTTTAGGAGACCCTCAGTAGCGGAATACTATGTTATATATGAGATTTCAGCAGATTGGAAGTCTCAATTGTTGGTTAAGTATTCTAAGAATACTCAAGCAAGCTAGATTATGGATGGACAGCTTCAAGACAGCAAGTATAAGGTAATAGATGATGTGATTTTCTACAAGAATCGGATTTACCTCGTACCAGGGTCTAAACTCAAAGGAAAAATTATGGAAACTCTACATGACGCGCGATCAGCCAGTTACTCAGGGTTCTTCAAAACCTACAAACAGGTCAAGGAAAGATTTTCATGGAAGGGCATCAAGGATGACGTCCTCCAACATATCAAGGAGTGTCACACTTGTCAGCAGAACAAGTCAGAGCATGAATTTTCAGCCGGGTTATTATAGCCTCTCCCCATTCCAACACAAAAATGGGAGAGTATTTCCATGGATTTTAGTACAGGGTTGCCCAGGGTGCAGGGCAGGGATTCTATTTTTGTGGTGGTGGATAGATTAATGAAGTTTGCTCACTTCTTTGTCATAGCTGCAGATTGGTCAGCCTCACAAGTAGCTGAATTATTCTTTCGGGAGGTATCTCGTTTGCACAGTCTTCCTCGCACCATTGTGAGCAACAGAGATAGCAAGTTCCTTAGCACTTTCTGGCAAGAACTGTTTAGACTAACCAGTACGGAATTGACACCCAGCATGAGTTATCACCCCCAGACGGATGGACAAACTGACATAGTTAACAAATGGGTGGAAGGTTATCTCCGGAGCTATGTAGCAAGACAGCAGAGAGCCTAGGTTAAGTGGTTGTATTTAGGAGAGTATTGTTACAACTCTTCCTACCACATGTCCATTTAGATGTCTCCATTTCGTACTCTCTATGGCAGCAAACCCCTGTCATTTGTAGACCTGGCTTTGCAGGACAGCAGGGCACCTCTAGCAGGGGATTGGATACAGTGTCAACAGGATATCCTTCGATCTCTTCGGAGAACATTTTACAAGCCCAGAATCAGCAAAAGATATATGTTGATCGCCATCAGAATAAGTGGAGTTTTGAGTTGGGTGACATGGTTTATCTCCATCTCCATATCTCTGTCTCCAACCATACAGGCAGAGTTCCTTGAAGAAGAGTGGGTCTCAAAAACTTCAACCCAGATTTTCTGGTCCATATCACATTACTAGGAGGGTTGGTGAGGTCGCCTATGAGCTAGATTTACCTAAGGGCAGTAGAATTCATAACGTATTCCACGTTTCACACCTCAAGAAAGCGATTGGCCAGCATACAGTACCATCCATGGAGTTGCCTCTGCTCGATGAGGAAGGGAAGCTTGTACTAGTTCTAGCAGAGGTGATAGAGGTCAAGGTGATAAAGCTGCGTAACAAAGCCATCAAGGAATATCTGATTCGTTGGAAGGATTTACTTTATGAGGATGCTACTTGGGAAAGCGAGTCAATTTTACAGCATCTGGCATTGAGATTGCTTGAGGGCAAGCAATCCCTTTACTTGGGAAAGCGAGTCAATTTTATAGCATCCAGCGTTGAGATTGCTTGAGGGCAAGCAATCCCGAGAAGGGAGGACTGTAATGTCCCCTTCTCCGTGCTAGCATTAATGGTGCCTAGTTGGTCTATCTTCCCATTTGGATTGGCTAACGGCATGTGATTTAGGATGCCACGCAGTCACAGGTGTTTGGTTTCAGTTGAAGAGAATTTTAAATGGGAAATCCCAAGGTTAAGGTCACTTTATTTTATTAAGTTGAGGTGTAAAATACTTTATTGTTTAAAGTCACCTCAGGACAAAATGACTAAGTGACTAAAAGACGAAATAAGTCTTTATCCCACATTGCTAAGAGATTTGTTCTCCACTTGCTTCGTGGTGATAAAAGAAAGCTTTTCATTGGGATTGAGACACAACGAATATTTGATATCTACTACAAAATCCAAAAGGTTGCTTAAATGTGACTGGAAATGAGTGAAGCTAGATGAAAACCTAGTGTTCACATTATATGTTTCAGATACAATAGTTGAGTCAGAATTTTGGAACTCCAAGGCAAACAGCAAGTTTAGGTATCAAATCAAATAAATATCGAGCACTTACAGGATATTGCCAATGTTGGGTACTTACAGCTGATAAGGTAATCGACAGCTACATAGTAGACAAGTAACAGAGGCAGAGTATCCTTGCAATCGGGCAGAATATGGATGTCAACAGGAAACAATGTAGTGTTAGCGTGTTTGGTAAAATGTTTGAGATCAAGACAGTTTTCACAGGACTGCATACGGCATAGAAGAAGACCATTTTTC
The DNA here is from genome assembly GCA_028749045.1 of Cupressus sempervirens. NCBI lineage: Eukaryota > Viridiplantae > Streptophyta > Pinopsida > Cupressales > Cupressaceae > Cupressus > Cupressus sempervirens. Next base: position 821,280,973 of record CM053791.1, on the reverse strand, counting down.
CTATTCCCAAGTCACGGGAGTGATAGGCAGCAAGTTAACTTGACATTGGATGTTGAAGACTGTATGAGTCCCATTACATACCAGTGTGCCTCACCGGCTTTCATTATCATTCACGCGTCTTTTAACTTGCCACCTATTTCACATTTTGGTATTGCACATTGTTTCAATTCTAATATAGACAGTGTCTCATTGTTAACGCCAGTATGAATGTTATGTTTCCACATACATCTTAACATCAGAGCTGGTTCCCTATGAGATTCCAGGCATATTAAATTTGATTGTATCTTGGTTTTTTAATAAAGTTTGTGCAATTACCTTGTCGTTGCTTATCATGGGATTTGATGTACTTCACATAACAATATTTTGAACATTGCAAATATTAAACTAAATATGTTAGACAATGATGACCTGATTAGATTATGATTGTTTTAAAAAGGAAACCAACTACAATGGGTCTTTAATAAACAACAGTCTCATGTACACCAACTGTTTGGTACAATACCTTGGTAAGAAATTCCATTTCTTTCTTTAAATATTCAAGGTGGAATATTACAAAGAGGTGCTCGATATGAAGACTGATGTTGCCACCAATCATGACATCTTAAGGTTAGGAAAAGAGCCATTGCACCACTAGAAACAATCAATGGAATTCAAGAAAGAAAGTTTCAAAAAATCAAAGCATGAACTAAACACCATACACAGATCAGTAACAAAGGTGATTGCAAAAGTATACATGTACCTGGAAGATTTGCAAACTGAATCCCAGGTGGCTCCAAAAAAGCTGCTAGTGGATATTGAGCGAATGAAGTCAAAATTCCTTGAATTCATTGAGGAAACCATCGTTTCCGCCAACTTCCAAGATTCGAAGATTCAAAAGCTCATCGTAATTGACAATACTCTGAGGACGGCATCACATAAGCTCCAATCCAAGATCTCCACAGTGGAGGAATTGACATGAGATCATGACTATTGGGTGGTCAGAACTAATAACATCTTCATTCTAGGTGCCAAGAAGCTAAAGACAATTGTTGTTGCCATTAAAGCACATAAGGCCAAGTCCATAACACCCAAGAAGAAGAATTGACATGAACTTTTTCTTCTTTAGTATGAATTTTGACATCTCTCTCTCTCTCTCTCTCTCTCTCTCTCTCTCTCTCTCTCTATGCTTATTGTAGCCATACATGGAAATTCTTCTCTCATGTATAAGTTTTAGTAATGGATGATTGTCAGTCAATCCTATTTTGGGTTATCCCATTCGAACTAGTCTGAATTGTAATGATAAAATGTAATTGGCTAGATCTCTATAAGGGACCTATAGATGTAACCTTTAAAGATGAATACAAATCAGAAAATTTTCAGTGTGAATTGGCTTTGTAGTTTTGTCTACCTAATTTACTGTGAATATTTGTCATGCATTTCATGTAAGACTAGTTTTTCCTTGGAATCAAAAGACAATTGTATGTGATGTTAATTTCTTAATAATCTGAGTGTTAGTGTAGTACTAGTCTTGGTATTTCTTTTCATGTGCAATTATGTTTCTTTTCTTGGGGGTTGCTTTGCATTTCATAGTAGTTGCATGTTCATTCTAGTGGCTGGGAGTGGGTTTATTTAGTGAGAATCTATTCAAGTTAGGGGCAAACTTTGAGTTGCTATAACTCGACACGATGAGCTTTATATCGCTGTATCATTGAGTTGTTTTCCTCTTGGTTGTTGTTGCTTTGATAGTGTAGTCATGCATGGTGTACTGTGAGATTAGAGTTAAAGTGAGTTGGGAAGTTGTTGTTGAGAAACTTTGTCTGGTCAGAGAGCCACTAAGGGCCATAAATGCTCTAATTTCAATGTGCACTCCTTGCATCTAGTAGTAGTAGGAGTAAAGATAGAGTATAAGTTAGAAATAATAAAGAAGAGTTGCAAGATAGCTCATATCAGTCATCTCTATGGGTGTTCTGGGTTGTCCAAATCTTTCTATTCACCTAGGTTGCTTGTGTCTACAAGTGGTCTGGTTATTACCTTTATTGCTCTTTGGTTAAGAGCATACCCCAAACCCCTGATCTACTAAAGACAGAGCTTATTGAAAATCTTTGCAACTTAAGGGAGTTGTACCTTTCAACTCAAAGGGCAGTGATATAACATTTACACTGACCAATCCGTTAGTTACAATCTTTGTCCCTCCACGCATTGGGTATTCAAAGAGTCGAGGTATAAACCAAAACCTAAGAGGGACAAACTGTTAACCAACAATTTGTTCATGGTGTTTTGCATACCGCATGGCAGTTTCATTTACATAGGAATTTAAATGGGATAGGGAGACCCGTTGTAAAGTGCCTTGACAATTTTTGAAGTTTTATCCTTGTTTTTCTGCCTTAGGAATTTTGTCAAACACTTCCCTTGCAGCCTCAGTTAGCTGATGTTTGTTGTTTTCCTATGATTTTTGAATGCCAATGATATAGATGAATACAAATGATTGCAAAATAACTAATTGGAAATCAAAGTGATATGCAACTTCTTTTTATTATTTTCCAAATGCAAGTACATGAAATTCTGATGTAAAATGTACACCTACAGCCAAGAGGTATTTTCACAAACACTTGGTATGCATCCTTTGACTATGCAATGAGACGTTTTTACAAACATTTGGCATACAAACTGAACAGCTGAATTAAGTTGATTTCCCTTCAATACTTCAATGTTCACAATGACTGAATACTTTGGTAACAAAATGACATATATTACTCGTCAAATGTATCCATCTACAATTGCCAAATGTAAATACCAAAAGAACCTAGAATAAGTAGCTGAAATGACATGCTTTTTGGCTTTGCTTTCTTCGGATTTTCTTTTTCGGATCTGTTTTTTCAGCTCTGCTTTTTCGCTTTGCTTTTTCGAACTACTTTTTCGGATCTGTTTTTTCGGCTCTACTTTTTCGCTTTGCTTTTTCGGATCCACTGTGAAAACTGAAACCTTTCTCCTTGCTAACTGATGTCAAAAATTAGATGCACGAGCTGAACAAAAATCACTAAATATTATCTCTCAATTAATCACAAATGAATTGGCTGAATTCCAATTCCTCCACTCCCAACTAGGGTTGTTATCTCACAACCGAAATTGGCACCTTAGAGTCTTCAAACCCTAAGGCAAGTATGCAAGCGCTAAAGCTTTCAGCACAATAGATGAATATGCAACTCAAGATGTGTAAAATGACCCCCCAAATGCTCCTTATAAAGATTTCACAAGCAACTCCAAGAAGCTTCATAGAGGAATCCAGCACTTTATTCTTTTAAGTGACTTTTTGATATTTTATTATGTTAGTCACTTTAATATTAAATCAATGAAATATAAAATTACTTTTTAATATTTCATTGTTTAGTAACCTTATAAGTAATTAATTTAATATATCTTTTCCCCCTTATTTCTTCCTTTTTGGCCTCCACGGAAAATAAAAGCTAAAATAAAATAAGTAGCTGGTGCCTGTCAAAAAGGGGACATTACACCTGTCCATAAATGGATGTGTCTTCCATGTGGGAGGTTCGTCCATTCGTGGACGGGTCTCTACTTTTACAGACATGACTAAAGTCACAGTGTTCAATGAGACTCTATAAAGACATTATAATGCAAACCACCACTTGCAACTAAGTCGCTTGGATTTATGTCATGCAAAATTTTAGTATTTAATACATACATACATACATACATACATACATACATACATATATATATATATATATATATATATGTCAATTTATAATTTCTTATCATAGTTGCACAGGTATGCATACCAATATATGGTTAACATTTGGAATCTTTGGCCATGGAGGTACCACCAACTATGAGCATCCTTCCTAAGCCAATGACGAAGAGAATCGTTATTTAGAGATTTTACATCCACAAATTGTATAAACTCGTCTGTAATCAAATCTCACATATCATCAAGAAAAAGTATTTCAAATGCTGCCTTGTATCCGTAAGACACTTATAAAACTCTATAGGGTGGTAGCCTTCTTGGTAGATCAGTATATTGGGTGTTACAATATTTAGGAGTCAATGCATAGGTAAGCAAATATAGAGTAGTCATTTTGTTCCATCCTTCTACAACAAATGCTTACAATTGTTTTAAGGTCTCTTGAGGATCTTGCACTTTTTCATTTACAATTTAATTGATCTTCTCAAACATTGAATCTATACCATCATAGATCTCTCCAAGGCAAGGCCTATCCATGTCAATGTACCTAAGCATGATCGTAATGGGCTCGGTGAGCTTAGTGAGATATTCCACACGTTCCCACCATAAGTCATCCAATATCCTAAGCTTTATTTTGGATGCCCTCTCACCGTTGTTTTGCCTCCATATAGCACAATTGTTGCTGATTACCATATTAGAAAGCACCTCTTTCACTTGCATAAGTCATCTCAAGACAATTAAATTTGATGCAAAATGTGTCTCAGTAACTTGTAACATAAAATTAAGCAAAAACAATACAACTATTAGATACATACTTTAGAAAAGAATGCACATTACACAATCAAAAAATCAGAAATTGTAAGATACCATTTTTAAAAATTAAATTGTAAGATACTTGAATTAATATTCAATTACCTTCACTAACTCCAAACGTGAGAACATTGTGAATATTCCTTGAATCATATGGTGGTTTGTGATGAACATCTGGATATCCTCAGCTTCTACATAGACCTCTTTGATCCATTCAATACTCCCCTCAATCTTTTGTAGCATAAGATTAAGTGAATCAACCACACAAAATGTCCAAAAAATATGTTGATATATCTCTCTTCAACCAACAAACCAATAGCTCTCCAATTCTTTGCTTTGTTTGTTACAATTTGGAAAATGTTTCTAACACCCACTTCTTCAATGACAGAGATGAGAATATTAGCAATGAATGCCAAATCTTTTACTTGCCCCTCACAATCCACTGATTTCATAAACATTGCCCCTTTAGGGGACACCGCCAAAACATTGATCAATGAACGATTTCTAGCATCTTTCCACCTATTTGATACAATTGTTGCCTGTGTCTCAATCCATGAATCCTTTTATGGACTTTAATTGCTCATCAATCAACTTGACCTCTTGATCCAACAAAGCGGTTCACACTCTCAAAACCGGGCCCTAAATACCCTACAGGAGCTTCATTAACACTTCTCGATATCATCTTCTAATATGGAAACCGAACAAAATTAAAAGACAATCCATTTGCATACAAGCATCTTGCCGCATCAATGTCGCCAATCTCCCTACTCTAATTTTGAAATGTATTTTCTAGTGGTCCTTTTCTTTTGTGTGCAAGGGGTGCTTCATTTTGAGAGTCAAGGGTAGCTGAGGTAGTATACAAGGGCTGATCTTCTATCACAACATTTGTGGTGGATTTCATTCCCTTTATTTTTTTTTAAGTTTTATTGCTACTGACATCAATGGTATTTTGCCTACGTTCTTCTCTCTCTTCTACTTCCTCATGCTCTTGAATATATTTTAATACTATTACATTTGGCGCAAGTGCATTTTTCTCTAGGGCATTTCTTGAGTCCTCTTCTAGGGTATCCACACAATTTGGTCCACCACACGAAAATATGAACTATTACTTTCTACATCAACACCTCGACATTTCAAATGGAAAGAACCACCTCTTGGAAGATGACATACAATATCCACATACTTCCACAAAGGAGAATCAAAATGGGATTCTATTCTTTGTTGGTTATTGCCTACTAAGGAAGAGGTAGATCCCATTGTATTTCCTTTTCCTATGGCAAGAAATTGTATACATGTTCAAAATTAAATTTTAGGGAAAACAATGACTAGATCTTATTGGCAATGAAAGATAAATGAAAAAAATAAAAAGATAAAATAAAACAAAAAGAAGATGGAACAAGGACTTACCTCTTCCACTCATTGTAAGCTTGCAAATGTGTAGGAATGAGGCACAAGCACTTCAAGATAGCTTACAAACCAATCTTCCAACTCCTTGCACAACCAAACTCTTGTTCAACCACCTATTTGCTCTTGCCCAAGACAAAATAACCTACTTGCACACAACAAATGAGAGTTAGACGCCAATATAAGCCTTTCACTTACACGTTTTACGATTAAGGATGTAAAAACATTATAAAATTTGCAATTTTTTGCTGTTTGCGAGGACCAGCTCGACCATGTTCGACCTTGGTTCAATCTGGGAAGCCAAGTTCGCTCAAGTCCATCTATCAATGCCACAAGTTTGAACTTGAGTCCCAAATTTTGAACCTTGACCGGACTAGGTAGTGAAATGTAGCCGAACTAGGTAGCAATTCGTACCTGAACACCACGTCAGATAGGCTTTTGCACCAATTGCCTTGTTTATTGGCACAAGCATTTATTGTACAACGTAACCGACAAGAAAAAGTCAAGTGTGAACAGTGACTACAACAGATCCTTTGGAACTTTGTCAAAAGCAATTGTCTAGATGGAAAGAACCGCAATCATCGCCACGCACGACCAACCCATGGGCTTTAAGCCGTGGGGGTGGCAAAGAACACTTGTAAATTTGTAATGGCAAAGGTTGCATAGTCAACCCACTTGTCTTGTACGGAGATAAATAAATAAAAATTGTTATGTTTGTTTGTTATTTATGATGTTTTCTTAGAATAAATGCCCAATCTATTAAGGATAGAAATAAGAAGGATCCAAATGATGTCGCACATGCCACACACCAAGCCCTAATTCTCGTAAAGCAAGCCGAGCGAAGATGGAAGTTCAAGCAACTCACCGAAGGGAGCCACAAAGGGTGACCACATTGGTACCACGGGAGGTATAGGGACCGAAGGGGAAAGCAATTCACAGAAGAAACACGACAAAGGCTAAGTTGGATTGAAGAAACGAGAGAGCTCATAAATTTGTCTTGTGCACCACTGGTGAACTGGTGCAGGAGTGAAGAGGGAACCAGTGTGGTTAGAAGTGCTAAAGCAGCACGAGCATGGGGGCAAATGAGACACTCAGTTTGTTCCTTACAGACGGAACAAGTGAGTACAATTTGGTCACCAAACCCTATTTTCAAAACCTGCCACACCACAATGCAACGCCAAAGCGCAAGCGCAGGCACAAACCCAAACCCCACACAGGGCATAACCAACACAACTAGTAGTTCAACCAGTGGTACAATAAGTATAACGACTAACCATCATGGCAACAAACATGTAGAAATTGCCCAAATTTATGGGCTAGGGGAAGGAAGATCCGATCTACCACTGTCGAACATGCGACACCATTTGGACCACAAATGGAGTTGTTGACAAGGATGAATGGGTTAAGCGATTTCCCGCTACACTCATAGAAGGACCCATTGATTGGTATTCTGGTGTAGATAAGACCAGCTTGACGACATGGGATGCATAGGAGTTCAAAAAAGAGTTCAAGTCACTTCGAGATGACAATGAGATACAAGCACAAATCTATGGTACCAAGCAAGGGAAGAGAGAGTTCCTTAGAGCCTATGGACAACGACTAAAGGAGTTATTGGGTAAGATGGAGTGTGCATTGGCGGATGAACTCAAGAAGAGATGGTTTGTTGAGAGACTTAGAACATCTCTCCGAAGCAAAATGAAGATTGTACCTCCCACTTCATACAAGAACACCTACAATCATGCCATGGATTTGGAAATCGAGTACAAGACCTCCAAGAGGGCGAACAAATCATCATAAGGAAGTAGTAATGAGGGCTCAAGCAAAAAAGTGCATGCCCTATAGAAGGATCTTTAGCGCATGATGAAGGAACTAAAGGCAAGTAAGGGAGGGTCAAGCAAAACGAGAAAGGCGAAATATGGTGTACGGACTGCAAAGAAGACGGACACACAAAGGGTTCTTGTCCTAAGAAGTCTTTTTGCAACATCTGCCAGATTCTAGGACATTCCACTAAAGAATGTCCCTACGAGATGAGGGTCAGAAACCAACAAGTATTGTTCACAAAAGAACAACCCTCCATCTAGGACAGGTACCCAACAAAATAACAGTAATGCGACTTCTAGTGGCTACAGGAATAATTGGTGAGGAGGCTGAGAGAACCACAACAATAATCGTACCCATATCCAGTACGATGTTAAAGAGGGACCAATGATACCATGCAGAAATTGCAATCAATGAGAACGCTATGCCCAAGATTGCTAGAAGGAAGAGAGACTAGAGAAGCTGTGTAGGTGATGTAGACCCAACAATCATGAAGATGCCAACTGCCCGAAGCTTGGCATCAACTTCCTTGATGTTGAAGGGAGAAACGAGGAGGAAGATGTTATGGCACACACATGGACAAGCTAAGAAGGCAGTCATTCCTGACCCTTGTACAAAGAAACAGAGTCATTGGAGGTAAAGGCTGAAATTGAGAAAGAATTGTTGGCCTGTAAAGAGTTAAGGGATACAACGGGTACCCTCACCAGAGTAATGGCTGAACAAAATATTCTAAGGTAGATGACGCAACTAGAAGTACCAGTAAAGGTCAAGTACCTCCTAGAGACTATGCCTCACCTCTGCACAATCCTCCTAAACACTCCAACGACCACAACGAGTACCCTAGAAAGAAATGAGGCTCTTGATAGTTCAACAACAAATCCCATTATACTTACGGTGAACAGTGGACAATACCCTACCATGGTGGAGATGGGCATTCTAGGCACCATCCTCACTGATGCAATTGTGGATGTCGGATCAGGAGTGAATGTTTTGTCCGAAGAGACTTGGAAGAGCCTTGGGAAGCTAACATTGTGGCCACCAACCTTCAATCTCTTGGGACCCAACCAACATGGTATCAAGCCCTTGGGGACTCTAATGGCACAAAAAATCAATTGGCACACAACCGTCTACCCTAGAATTTGTGGTAATGAGTAATCCCTCTTCAAGGTAAGAGATATGATGCCATCTTGGGGCGAGGATGGTTAGTGATGGCCAAGGCAAACCATGATTGGAAAAGGAACATTTTATCCTTCGAAAAGGGTGGAAGGAAGTTCGTAATTGATTTGAGGACCCAAATGGTTGGAGAGGAGATGGCATCCTGTTCAAATTTTGAACCAAAAACAGAGCGGACGAAGGAAGAAAAGACATGGAACCCAATGACAAAGGGGTATTGGAATTGAGAGAGTACTTAGATGATGCAAACTCCATGGATGACCTATTTCACTAGCAAATGGGTGACTATGAACTATTCACACCATCCTACAATGTATTGGAAATTGACAAGGAACAGAACGAATTCCTCCAAAATACATAGATACAAGGGGAGACTAAGGTTAAGGATAGTCCTAACCACCAATTCCCTAAGGATGAGCCCATCAAGCACCAAGAAGCCAAGTTGCAAGAATTAAACCTAGGGGATGAGAAGAACCCAAAAACCATCCTAATAGGGGATGACTGGGATCATGTACTGAAGACCGCTACATTTAAAATATTTGTGGAGTACAAGGATGTGTTTGTGTGGACATATAAGGGCTTGAAGGATGTACCCCCAGAACTATGCATACACCAAATCCCTTTGGTTCTCGAAGCCCAACATGTGTGCAAGAGGCTGTATAGAATGAACATGAATTAGCCGCAAGAGTGAGCACAGAGATTAAACGCATGCTCAAGGTGAGCATCATCTTCAAAATTGAGACTAGTGAATGGGTCTCTCTCATAGTCATTTCTGTGAAGAAGAAAGCAAACCGATCAGCCTCTGTGTGGATTTTTGGTGCCTTAATGCAATCATCATCAAGGACTCGTTCCCTATTCCGTTCACTAACAGCATTTTGGAGGTAGCAAGCTATGAAATTTATTCATTCATGGATGGATTTTTCAGTTATAACTAGATATCCATTGCAGAGGAAGACAAATTAAAAACAACCTTCGTAGTGGAAGACGGTGTATACGCATACAACCATATGCCCTTCGGCCTCTACAATGCACTAGCTACTTTTTAGCGAATCATCCTACACATCTTTGACAAGACGTCAATAGGGAACTTTGTAGCATTCTTGGATGATTGGTCAATATTCAGTGGATAAGACAAGCATATTGCAGCTTTGGGTGAATGCATGGAGCGATGTCGGCAAGCTCGCCTCGCCGTTAACTCGAAGAAGTTCTTTATGATGCCACAAGGCAAGTTGCTTGGGCACATAGTCTATAAAGCTGGACTAAAAAAAAACCCAGACAAAGTATGAATGATAGTGGAGATAGAGGTCCCTACTGATATGATTGGAGTTAAATCCTTCCTTGGTCATATTGGATATTATTGTAGATTTATCAAGAACTTTGCACAAATATCATATCCATTGGATAAGCTCACACGGAAGGGGGTATTGTGAAGCACAGTGAGAAACCTTCCAAAAAATAAAAGACAATTTTTGGGTGCTCCCATTTTGACATTCCCTAACTGCGATAAAAAGTTTAATGTTCATGCAGATGCATCGAACTACCATTAGGGCTACCTTGGCTCAGGAAGGGGCACATGGATTAAATCACCCGATATACTTTGCAAGCCGGTTGTTCTCCAATTCAAAGAAGAATTATAGTACCACGGAAAGAGAAGCCTTCGAGATGGTTGTTGCCCCACTTTTCATCCTATACCCATTTTGCAAAAGTGGAAGATGTTTTAATTTGGTCTAGGTATGTCTAAGTCTAGCCTTTCCTCCTTAGGTGAAAAGATTCTCCATCGGATTTCCCATCTTTCCTTCTCTAACATTTCACGGTCGGGTGGGTTCCTCCTTGATTTCGTATGAGTAGCTTAGTACCTAATTCGATGGAGATTCTTGCGTTTCATGAAGTTGTTCACAAAACTGGACTTGTTCACGGCTTGTCTTACTTTTTCCCATGAAAGAATGATACTTGCAGAAAATTGAATTTTGAATTCTCCTCGACAGGTTTGCGACCCATGAAGTCTGTTTTCCGCTGAAAGCAACTGTGAAGGAAAGAAGCGAAGAAGTGGGCCCTCTTTCGACTTTCGCAGTCCTTTTGTGATTTTCCGAACCCAAGGAAAAGGTTAAGTCAAGAGTTGGAAGGTAAATAAAGCTTGAGCGGAAAATTGAAGATCACCTTCTCCTCGGCGGGTTTTCAACCCATGAGGGCAATTTTCCACATTTACAAAGAGATCAACTTTTTAAACAGATTGGGTCCGCAAATTACACATTAGGCATCTCAATATGTTAATAGAAACAATTTAACAGCTCTTGGAAAGGTATACTAGAAAAAATCTGGATGAGCGGATATTTCCTTACAAAGTACTCTATTCTTAATTTTTCGAAATTGAATGGAAAATGGGAAAGTAAATATGAACGGAAGGAAAGTTACCGTTGAGCCAACGGAAATAGTGAAAAGACACCGAAATGTCCATTAGAGACTCCCACATTTACTAATCCAACGAATTTATCCTTTAATTCGTTCGTGTGGCGTGGGTCTTGAAGATTAACAGGTGAATTAGGATTTCTATATAGAGGGAAACATAACAGTTTTTCAAATTACTGTTTTTTCTTGAACTGTTATGCTGTTGAATTGCACAACGTTTTCGAGTCTCTTATACTTATAAATTTTATCCTCTGCGCTTCCTTCAAGTTCAAAGTTTCGATTCACTTCTACCTCAGATAAAATGGCAACCAAATTTGCTAGGTTTGACGGACTTAATGGGATCAAATCCACATTGTAGAGTTTCAGAGATACCTCACTCCATTTCTATGACATGCAAGATTTTCTAAGGAGGCTGAGGTCGGAGCCAATTCATCCTATAACCGAGAAGCTCCGATGAAGTGGGCTAGTGGAGGCAACTGGGTTTCCGGTGGCAATTCAAGCTCCTGAGTTGATTGTTGAATGCATAAATCACTACAATCCGGACACCAGACAAATTCTGCTACCTGATCATACAGTTCTAATCTCTATTGATAGGCAAACTGTAGTAAATTACCTCCGAGTTCCAGAACGGGAAGAGTTTTCTGAGTTGACAGTAGGAGGAGCAATCTCTGAGTTCTTGAAGAAAATGGTCTGGAGAAAAGGAATTATGAGATCCTGGTTTCAAAAGCCGTGGGGCGCCAAGAGTAAGGTTCCTAAAACTCTATTCGGCACTAATCTCAAGCCTGAGATCGTAGATATTCTGATTCTCTTGCACAGATTGAAAGATGAGGTGGAAGCACTTAATTTTGTTGAACAGTATTTCTTTCTAGTACAAATTATCTATTCAAATACATAGTATGTTGATTGGGCCTATGAGGTAAGTGACATTTGTCTAGAGCCCTTAGTGCCGCGAAGTTTTACAACATTTTTTATATGTCTTCTTTTCTGATTTATATGCTAGCTTCTCTACAATTGTGGCCAAGCCCTCCCATAATAGAGAGCTTTCCTAATGATGTGAAAAGCTATGAGTTCTATCCATGTTTGCAATTGCAGAATAGTTATGCAGAATATATCAAGGTCAATGATGCATTTACGATGAGAATTTGCAAGGAACTTCAAGGATGCCCGGAGAGGAGGTTCAACCCGGAGGCAATGGCAGCTATTAGTCAGTTTGGTAGCTATTTTATCTAGTTCTCCTCCTCATATTTGCATCTTGCAGCTTTCAATGGATTTCCCTTGAAGCTGCCCAGGTATCCGAGCAATATGATCGTGTTGATAGAGATCATAAGGCAACCAATCCAGGTGAACGTGCTGAGCGCAAGCCTAAAGAAGAAAGGGTATGAATTCCCTATGAAGATTGGAGCTTACAGTTGCGAGTCTCAATCTAATGCGAAAAATATGCTCAAAGCATTCGAGACTATATATCAATTGGAGGCAAATGAGGTTGTGAGACCTATGTTCGACCCGAATGGGTATGCAAGAGATGTGTTGCAAATTGGGATCGTGATTAAACATGTTACCACTATCAAAGACTATTGGGCGGACTATAGAGATGTGCTCAAAAGTAGAGATCGTGCTTTCGCTAGGCTCATAGTGGAGCAAATTAAAACGTATGGTATCAACTTTGATGTAGAAGGCTTGGAAGACGATGGCCAAAATATGTATAGTAATACATATTTAACTTAGTTAAGGGGGATTCCTATCAGTTCAGAACCTATGTAGATGTTGAGGAGAATTTTGATTTCATGATGGCCAGAATCATCAAAAGAACAGGGAAATGGGTTGAATGGACAACCAAGAGGAGCCGGAGCAAAGGTGGAGCCACTCAAGCTTCCCCAACAGCTGCAACACCTTCTTCATCTCAGAGTGCTACACCAAGCATAACAATAGCTGCCATTCAAGGGCCAGTTCAACCTTCAGGTGGAGGTGATCAACCTCTAGACAAGAATGTCCCCATAGCCAAGACCTATCATGATGGTTCCCTACCAGTCACTGGAACCCAGACTGGTACTGAAGAAAAGAAGATGGAGGAGCCAAAGGATAACACGATCGCCTCAATTCCATCCCCCCATGTCACACCAATTCCATCACCTCATGTTTCTCCAATTCCTTCTCCCCATACTACTCCAGTTCCCTCTCCTCATCATAGTCCCATTCTGCCAGCAAGTGCTACACTTCTACAACCAAGAGGCTCTTCAATACAAATAGTAGACTTAGGGGATGGAAAGAGCAGTAGTAGTGAGTCTAATGAAGCAGAAAATAAAACTCCAAAAGTAGATAAAGGTCAGAGTTCTTCTAAGCTCATCTCCCGAGATCCAAAGAATCCTTTCTCTTTGACTGCTGTGACAACCACTCCAGCTAAGAGGAAGACGTTTAGAATCACTCGGGACGGCCTCCAAGGTGACAAGTACTGACTCCTGGTTGGAGGATACTCTAGAGAGAAAAAGGAAAAGGAAAGATGAGAGCACTTCTTCTAAAGATATTGTATCTCTCGTAATCCGTTCTGGATCTGCATTGACAAGAGTAAATAAGCAGAAAACCCTGTCCATACTTGGGCAAGATCCAGAAACAGGTCACTTGACAATGGAGATCGCCAAGCCCAACAAAGGAGGGAGGATTGAGGACATGACTGCCAATGATTTTACTCTGCACTCTGTGGATCTTGGAGAAGCTAGGCATGACACCAAAGTTGGCTTGTGGAAGTCAACCAACGTGGTGATCGAGGGGCAATTAGAAAGTCTAAAGTTATCCAAGACCAAAATGAAGGCTAAAATAGAAGAATTGAATAAGTTCAATTAGACAGCTAGTCACTCCATTGACAGCCATCTCTGGAGTACCAGTGACCAAAAATCCTACTGCCCTTGAAGTTTAGACCCTCATCTCTCAACTCCAAGAAGATAGGCATTTTGGTCAGATTGGTAAAGAATGGATTGAAAAGCTCAAATTAGAAGGAGCCACTATTGTAGAGCAAATTCCTAATGTTATCTTAAGGTTGGAAACAGAAAAAGATAACATCCTATCAAATAGCAATACTCTGGCTGGAGAAAGGGTGAAGTGTGATGATTGCATCTCCCTCTTGAAGATGATCATCCAGATGAAGGCTAAGGAAGCGGTTGAAGCAAAAATCTTGCCAAAAGGGAGACGAACCTCTGTTCGAGTGGCTTTAAAGCATGCAGTTTAAGACTGAGATGATCCAGTCAGTAGCGAAAGGGCTTAAAGAAACAGAGGATAAAGTGAAGAAGACACAAAACAAAGGATTTGAATTTATGACGGGACTACATACAAATTCCCAAACTAGTGGCCAAGGAAAAGCACTTATTGGGATCAATGTCATGAAGGCGAACTTTTCCAAATTTCTGGATAGTTTGTCTGATATATCTTCCTGTAGTCAAAACAGGTTTGCTGAACTCCAAGCACTTGGCGAATGCATACACGTGGCCACAAAGGAACTACCAATTCAACTAAATGTTGTAAAGGAATTAGCCAAAGAACATTCCAAATGGCTCTTAAGGTATACCAATATCCATGTGCCTAGGCATGAAGAGCTCATCCCAATCATAGTTGCTGCCAAGGCCTACAAAGCAAAAGCAGAAAAGGGGAAGAAGTCGAAATGATTCACATTCTACCTTTTCTTTTGTTTTCTTTTGTAATTATTGAAATGTGACAAATTGGTGCCTTGCCATTTGTCAATCTTGAGAAGATGAACCGATTGAACTTCCATTATAACGGTCATCTCGAAATTGTATATGTATGAAATTGAAAGATTAATAAAAGGTTGGCGAATTTTTGGTGTGAAATACTTTATGTTGTAGAGACAACTGAATGGTATTTTATATCAATTATTTTCTGTTCCAGTTCTATTAGATTTAGTCTTATGTTTTCTCTTTTGTTTGAATTGAAGAGAGGAAAGAACAAAGTTTCATTCCCCTGTTTCAAAACAACGAATGAATGTGATAAGTAGTGTCATTGTTCATTCAAAGAGAGATCCCTTCAGCACTCTTCATTTGTTAATTGCAGTTCAGATTCATATTAACCTAGCTCTAACTTAGCTCCGTACTAGTTATCACTCAGTTAAGCTTTGTGAATTCATAAGATGTTTGGATTCATAAACTTGTTTAGATATTCAGAAATTTTTATTGCCTGAGTTCGATTCTGTTTAGGTCTAGCTTGGTTCTACCTCTTCTGTTCTCAGGTCAAGAACATACCCAGTATTAGTTTAGAAGAAAAACATAATTCATTGCAAATCTATCCTAGGGAGTTGTACCTATCGATTCAAAGAAAAGCCAATTCATCCATAAGTGGCTTTTCAACTGTTCGTAATCAAATATTGTTCCAAGTTTGGGCATTTAAGAGTTATAATTAGAAAGAACAAATCTGTTTACCAACAATGGTTTATTCTGTTCAAAAGTTTCAGCACTAAATATTGGCTAACCTATTTACATTTTATGTAGATCACCAAGATCTCATGTACTTAGTCAATAAGCCCATTATCCAAGGGCAAATCGGTCAATGGCTTCTATTACTACAAGAATTCACATTCAAAATTGCAATACAGGACACAATCACGTGATTGCCGACCATCGCATATCAAGTCCAGCAAGCCACCCGTTGGAGTGAATGATGGCTTTCTGGATGCACACCTGTTTTAGATTGTCATACTCTCTCCATGGTATACCACTATAGGGGAATATTTGTCCATGACCCAATTTCCACGAGAGATGCCTCCAGGAGTATGGAGAAAGTTGGTGTTGTAGAGACTTTTCAATTAATCAACGGATTACATTATAAAATGGGGGCAGACCAAGTACTTAGACGATGCGTGATGGAAGAAGTACCAAGAGTACTTCGGGAAGCCCACAAAGGACTAGTGGGTGGACACATGGGACCTAACACGACAATAAGAAAGGTGCTTCTAGCCGGCTTATGGTGGCCGACACTACATAATGATGCAAGAGAATGGGTTGTGGGGTGCGACACTTGTCAGCGAGTAGGCAAGCCCCTCAAACACGACTTCATGCCACTCAATCCTTCACATGCATAGGAACTATTTGAACAATGGAGGCTAGGCTTCGTTGGAACCCTATGGGTTAGTCATGCCCAAAGATGTCGATACATAGTAGTGGCTACCGAATACTTGACAAAATGGGTAGGAGCACGAGCACTGCCAGATAACTCTGCATTGAGCACAACCAAGTTCATTTATGAACAAATCATAACAAGGTATGGAATTCTAATTCAATTGACCAGTAACAGGGGTAGACATTTTGTGAAACATGTTATCAAGTTGCTTACCACTGAATTTAAGATTTTCTACACGTTGTCAAGCCTATATTATCCTCAAGTAAATCGCCAGGCCAAGGCAACTAATAAGATTTTGGTCGAGGTCATTTATAAGTAATGCAGAGTTAAGGGTAAAGATTGAGAGGAAAGACTATCCTTGGTACCATGGACCTACAACACTTCCTACAAAGTGACTACCAAACACATGCCCTTCCAACTAATGTACGTGCAAGAAGCAATAGTACTTGCAGAATTTATGGTGCCAAGTATGCGGATAGCTATTGATAATAAGCTCAGTGATATGGGTAGTCTGAGGGAGAGGCTCTATGCCTTGAACAAATTAGATGAGAAGAGGGCAATGGCTCGATGGGCAACCGATGCCACACAACGGAGGAAATTTTGGCATGACAAACATCTCTGACGGATGAGGTTTCAATCGAGCCAATTGGTCTTAAAGTTTAACAAGAAGAACAAAATCAAGCCTGGTAAATTCAATGTAAAATGGCTAGGCCCCTTTAAAGTTTAGGAGGTCGAAGCTAATGGATCCATCAAACTGTGGACACTTGATGACAGAGAAATCCCTAACGTCATGAACGGCTCGAAACTAAAGATTTACTGTCAAAGGCATAAAAGACAGAGGGATAATGGTTCACGCACAAGGCAAAGAAATAACTTAGACTTAGGAATTAATTTAAAAGAAAAAAAAACTAAATTGCAAGTAAACTGAGTCTGTACGGCCACATATATGAACATCATACGATAATGTCAAAGGATTGCACGACAATATTGAAAAGCGTACAACAAAATTTGGAGACATAGATGACATTGTATGGAAATGTAGAGGACATTCTAAATCGTCGTACAACCATGGAAGCACAATGAAGATTTATAGTTCATAACACATGATACGACGAGCCAAAGGCAAACATTCGATATCGTATGACTGCAAAATAACGTATTGAGGTAATTGGGTGGGGAGCAAGGAAACACCACAGCGATAAGAGAGATAAAACTACCATACATCTACCAAGGGGACGACACAAATCGTGCAGCATTCATATATCACCAAAACATTGAGCGATGAAGGGTATGGAAAAGAAGCACACCGTACAACAGCTTGGGGTATATACCTATGCCACTGAACACATCCCTCCAACATATTCAAGAAGGGAAATTCACAGTATGACCTTCATACTGCATGGCAAGACAAAGAGACACTGGGCGGACAAAGGAGATTGCATACAACGTATGAGCAGACACCACAGTACACCATTAACATATGGCCTGAAACAGATTGACATCGTATGGCACACGGTGAGCTCACAAGCATATATTATAAGGCGATCAACATATGTAATAACAAAAGGGCAGGAAGGAGGAACATGAGAATTGGAGGACACACCATATGAAAGACAAGCATAGATGAATGAAGGGCTAGAATGACGACATTTGACACCCACGATGGGAACGCACTACAACACACAAGCATGAACATGACAAAGGCAACGGATATAAACCACGGGATACATTGAAGATACCACAATTACAAGGGTTGCAGTACGAAGACAAGGCGCAAAGAGACTATAGGCGACAACAAGGATTACAGCTGTATGATGAAGGTTAAGCCCTAACCATTTTCTCTTCTCCTATTAAATAGAAAACAAAAACTGTTATGGAGTATGTCGGTAAGAGTCATTGGAAAGCACAGTTGCAGGCAGACAATTCAAGTAGCCAAAGTGAATGCAAATAAGCACGCTCAAACTTTGTCCTCAAGTATGCGAGTTGTAGGAGGGAAGAAACAAAAAGTGAGACCAAAGATGGCATCGGCAAATACTTCAAAGGATCCTGTGATGGCGCAGACAATCACTTTTGAAGGTTTAAATGGCCTTGACTATAGGAAGTGGTGGTTTGATTGTCCTAACACTCTAGAGAATCAATTGATTAAAGATCACTTGCAGAGAGCTCAAATTCACTAGGTGATATAGATGTCTATTTTTTGCATTAAAGAATTCGAAGACTCATTAAGGACGGACGAAGCATAATTATTGGTCGAATTAGGATTTAGATGGGTCATTTTAGGGATGAGTTTCAAATCAAATTTTTTTAAAACTCAAAGTGGGGCCCTCTTTTTTCTTGCCCAAACATTTGGATTCCCATGGGATCTTGATAGAGCTCTGTAATCTTTGTGGTTGTGAATTCCTTGTTGAGGAAGAGGAATCAACAAAAATTCTAGATTCCATTATAGAACCTTGCCAAAATCTAGGAGGAATCCAGATCTAAATACCACTGAAACAAAAATCAGAAGGCTTTTCAAAGGAAATAGGTATCGTAGATAAATAAGTGTCATAATGATTCCATTCTAGAACCCTACCAAAATCTAGGAGGAATTCGGATTCGGAATGCATCGGAACAAATATCTGAGGCTTTTCAAAGAGATTTGGTATTGTAAATAAATAAGTGTCATAACATTAAGTTCAAAAACAATTTATTACTAATCACGCGGTTAACTAGAATAATTATTATATGTAGGTCAATATTGTGTCAGAACAATTCGTCTATAAAAAGAGAGTTGTTACAAGAGGTTTCCTAGAATATTGTAAATGAAAATCCTCTTTATGTAATGGACTGTTAGTGTGTCAATTAACAAAATATATGATTTTTTTTGGTTCTCTGAATTCCATAGCGGGCAGGAAGATTCAAGGTAGACAATCTGATTCAAACTATTTCTTGTTTAATTTTCAACGTTTCATTCACATTGTTCATTTTTCATTTAAATATATAAATGAATAAATGACTGAAATTTTGAAAGCAAATTTTAATTCTTGAACCAATGAAATGTAAAACCCTACAATAATGCACTTAAATTCATTGTTATCTGCTTGAATAATGCACATTTGCACTCAAATTCATTGTTTAAAACTTTTATGTTCGTTGTTTAGTTCAAAATTGTTCAGAAAAACAGCATATAGGTTTTTTGAGTTTTTTAAACATTGTTTCATGCAGCATCATTATCATAATCAGTTCTCACTGCATGAATGAAAATGAAGATCATGAGGTTGAAGTAGAAATTCAAAGTCAAAATGGATCATCTAATGAACTTAGCATAGAAGTGGGGTTGTCTGTTTATTACTCAAACAGAAGCAAGTTCTATTTGGAGTCAAAATTATGGGTGCCTTCTCAAATCCTCAAAATATGGGGCCAAAGCCCCTTTGTTCCAAAATCACCTTTAAAAAAATTTGCATCTAAGGTACCACCAAAGCCTGGGGCAGCTAGGGGCAATAGAAAGTGGAAGTGCCACTTGTGTAATCTTGAATGGTTTGGTAGCATTGCTAGAACTAATGCTCACTTCCTTCTTGTTTGAGGTAAATGTAAAGAACCTCAACCGTTTCTAACTCCAACAAACATCAAATTACTTCACATTTGGGTTTGCATGAAAACTCTATCTCGCTGTTCTTTATTTTCAGATTACTTATGCTTGCTTGAAATGGTTTAGAATTTAGTTTAGACACTTGCAAAGGGTTATTAGATATCCAAGCAAAGAGCTGAAGCATAGATGCAATCATTTTTCAACCATTCAAGTGCATACATATGATTACTACATGTGAAATGTGCATCTACGGCCAGTAGACATATCTATGAACACTTGGCACGCATATTAATAACTGAGACACATAACTACAACTTGACATTTTGTCAAATAGTTGTGGTGCAATCTTATAACTCCTCTTTCCAATACCAACTATTTACAATGAACACTAATAATACTGAAGTAAACAATGTCAATTATCAAATTTGAATAATGCAATTCATTGTACCGTCTTTATTGAAATTACAATTAAATTAAAGAAACTGTATATAACTATTGTAGAGATCAATTTGCAGCAGAGCAATGATGATGACCATGAAAAATTGTTTGTTTTTCCCACCTTTGTGCAGATCTCAAATATGTAGATGTTAGATGTTGCCCAAACAAGGAAACACCAATCTCCCTGAAACAGTTTTCGGTTGCTAGGAGGATTGCCACAACATCTGTAATAATAAATGGCAGTAGGAAACACCTATGCCCAGTGACGTGAGAATAAAACACACTCAAACACCCCTCTTGGCATCCAATAAACAAGAAAACAATTGGGGTTTTAGGCACCCAATCACAATACCAACCACCTAACAGAAATGTCACCAGCTGATGCTTCCAGTCACAATAGCCACAGTATGAAAGACTGAAAATTCCAAACACCCAATTGAATATAACAATTTGCTGCGAATGAAAAACAAATCTTCGTATACAACAACACCAAGATTCCAGACTTGAATAGTGCAATTCAACCTCAGAAATCAGGCACAATTCACCATGTGTTTCAATGGCTCAAAGTGCAAATCAATTTTGGAGGAATCAATCCTCTCACAAAACCATGATCAAACCCTCAAGCAACTTCACAAGTAATTAAAAAGCAATAGATAAGAATGAATTCTTTTATCTCCATGAAGTCTCTTTTATAATGCAATTTGGCTTCTTCCTCACACTTTTCATTAAAGAGACTTCATCAATACACCTTTTTTCATAATTTAATAATAATTTGACCTCTAAATAATAATAACTGCCTAAATACTTATTCTTTAAATATGTCGTGTGAATCAGGAGTCACACCTATTATTTCCCCATGTGACTAAATGCACTTTCCTAAAATAGAAAGGGTCCCTCTCAATCATCACCAAACTTGACATAAATAGCAAGGGCATGAAACTAAGCCCAAACAATGTCCAATCTGAGTCAAATGAAGACCAAACCAAAACATAGTGAATTGTGAAGACGACAAGACCCTCCCACATCCCAGTCTCTGCCTTAGAAGACCCTTTATCCACAATAATTAGCCTACAAGGATCACAATAATAGGCCAATCCCTGAAACTTTGATGCAGGCAAAAATGGGAACATTACAGTTCACCAATTGCTTGTCCCCAAGCAATCTTAGAAACAAATAACACATCAGTCCACCCAGGTCCCAAGGGTAGACTCGTGTAGGGTCCTTAGGATCACAAACTAGCTCTTGTAGCATCATAACTAATATAACTGACAGAACTTCCCAAACTGAAAAGAATCTGATTGTAGATGTCGCAGGAGTGAATATCTCATAGAGAAGCAACTCAGAAAGACGACAAAGCTTGCCTCCCCGAACTGCGCAAAGTGAGCTGCCATACACACTATTTAACACAAACACAATTGAATTGTGCACCTGAAAAAATCATGCACATGAGAGTCAAAAGTAAAACCATATGTGCTCGACACTATGTACACATCCCAAAAATTCTCTGCGGGCCCTATCTGAACTCTTGATGTACTAGAAGGATCCCAAACACTAAACAAAAGCCCGCCAAGAAGAACATCCTCTAATATCTGTTCCTCAACTCTAAACTCAACTTCACCAAGCCCAAGGTGGTGAAGCCAATCAACAAGACCCAAGCTAACTTCAGTCCTAACCACATCAGCACTAGGGACTCAAGGCACATTGAATGCACATCCATCTATACCATGGAGATTAGAACATCTAAAGGTGGTTGTATCACTAGCACCATCTCCATCCTCTACAAGCCTCCCATGAATGTGCTCACTTTGCAAGTAATCCAACTTGCAACCACAGATCTCAGCTACTGCAGATGGCAAATACTCACCCCCCACCCCTCTCCCCCCCCCAAAAAAAAGGATGGTACACTTGCAAAACCAATCCACACTAATGCATCATCAGATCCTTTGTGTGTGGATATGAGAAGTCGTGATGAATACTCCTCCCTATGCAATCATGATAAAAAGCTCCCACCTAGGCCAAATGTTGACTATCATAGCTCTAACTTTAATCATTGTCATCTAGCTCATCACCAACAACATCTACAGTTATGTAACCACGGGAGAACCTGGTATAACATGTGGGTTCTCGTTGCTCTCTACAAATGCACTCATCCCAACTGTATCATTTGCAATTGTAACTGGGATATATGTGGCCACATTCTCAACCTTCTCACAAGCATAGCTCATGGATATCAACTCATCATTGACCACCACTATGTGTAGATGAATCGGATCTAGGGCTAGTGTCAATTGTACAAGCTCTAACTCTATGGTAACCTCATCCAAATGTGATTATGACTCCTGCAAAGCCAACAGAGTATACAAAAAAGAGTCCACAGTCACCTCAAACTCATGGGTGAGCTCAACCACCTCCTCCTCTTTCCCTAATAATGCCTCATAACAAGTGCTACCCCACTCAAGAAGGTAATCCCTGTCAGCTACCAATTGTAAATAATTACGCTTCAAGATCTTGATAGCCTCTCAAAATGAATGAATCTTTGCTAGGGAAAAACAACTACCACCGTGCTCATTTGACATAGAACCCCAATCAAATACAACTACCATCTATCGGATAGAATAATGCTCAAGAGCTGAAAAGATGCCACTATCACTCATCTTCAATTGTCTGGTCATATGACATCTATGCATACCCTATCAGGTCATATGATGTCTCTGCATACCCTGGCTCCTATATAAGCTCTCTAACTCACTAATAACACCGTGATAGGACACTGTATTTCCATTGCTTACTTGGCATGTCCCCTCTCTAGTCTATCTAGCAGAGTCATGAGAGTTGGCCTATTATTGGAGTCTCATGGGCTTGTAGTGGTGGATAGAGACTCATACTGGATACTCAGTGACCAAAATTGGTTCTACAGTCAATTTGAGAGCCAGTTGGGGCAGTTCCATAATTTTAGGGATTTCCCTAAAATTTAGGAGGTTGTGGCAGTGATCAAATTTGAGGCTCCTTGGGACCACCAGTATACGGTTTCAGTTTCAAGGTGACAGGTCATATTCCCTAGTTCCTAGGAGCATCCCTAGTTTTTAGGGATGGGACTGCCAGTTGGCCCACATTGCCTAGCATCAATCACAAGCAGGTGACAGGACCCATTCACTGATTATTTGGTTAGTTTGGCTTTCCAGTTGAATTTGGCTTTCTAATTGAAAAAAAGGAAATATTTTTCTAAGTTTGCATTTAAATAAATTAAAATTAAAATTAAAATTAAACTATTTATATAGCTAATTGGAGTAATAAGGGGATTTTGGCTTAATCTGGTCAGGCAGGCCTATGTGTTAGAGCTTGTTGGAAAGGTCTTGAATTATTATAACTTAGTTTTATCATCTCAAGACCTTCGGGCACCTAGAGTTATGTTATTTGAGGAAAGAGATGTTTTTCTCATACATAAAGGCCTTTTAATTGAGAAGATGTCATTTTATAATAAAGGGAAAGGCATATTCTCCATTTAGGGTTCAATTGGCTTTGAGAGGGAGATAAAAGGAGATGTTGGCTCATTCTTTGATTATCTTTTACATCTTCAATCTTGGTATTTGTGATTTTGCTCTGAAAAGCGATTCTAGAGGACTAAGATGCAAACCCTAGACCCTGCTATTGGGATGCAAACCCCAAGAGATGGTGTCATGTAATGACCCTTTACCAACAGGCCACTAGATTGATCAAATGTTGGAGACTGAATGCTGAAGATGATATGATGAAAGTGCAACTCCAGTTGAAACTCCAAACCAGCAATTAAGCACAAGTGAAGGACTAGAATATCCTTCCCACAACTGCAATAATTCAGGTGATCTTTCACACCCTCAAAATTGCGTACCAATTGAGAGTTTTTGTTCTCAATGGCCAATTGTGACTACTTGCAGAAACCCTAAGCTCCACAACGCACATCAGCAAATATCAATAATAAATCTTGATGATAGGTAATGAGCCCTCAATGCCTATTTATTCTTTTTTCCTCGATAGGTCGGCCTCCTTTTTTTAATTTTTTCTCCACTTCTTCCAGCAACCTCTAGAACATTATTTTATTTAATGACTTTATAAATATATCACTTTATTAAATTAATTAAATATAAAGTTACCTTGAAATATATTTTTTAATTGTAACTTTATAAATAATTAAATCCTCCAAAACGGGGACATTACAGGTCCGCCCCTCCTAAAATTGCTTGGCCTCAAGCAATCTAAATGCTGGATGCGGCAAAATCACTTCTCCCTCCCAAGTAGCATCTTCAACAGGTGAATCTTTCCACTCAACTAGATACTCTCTGATTACTCTCCTGTGAAGCTGCTTCTCTCTACTATCCAGAATAGATTTTGGCACTAAGATCAATTTCCCCTCATCATCCAAGGGAGGTAATACTGCAAAAGGCATCACATTCTGACCCAATGCCTTTTTGAGGCGTGATACATGAAACACATTGTGCACTCTACTGTCTGCGGGAAGCTCCAACTCATAAGCCACCTCACCAACTCGCCTGATGATCTTGAATGGTCCATAATAGCGTGGCTTGAGTTTCTCTGCACCAGTCTTCTTGAGAGTGGACTGCTTATATGGCTGCAACATGAGGTAAACCATATCATTTACCTCAAAACTACGCTCATTCCTCTTCTTGTCTGCATACTGCTTTTGCTGGTTCTAAGCTCTAGCAATGTTGTCTCTGAGAGTAGCAACTATATCCTTACTTTCCTGTAATAGTTCACCTACACGGGGTACTCGACTGTCTCCCAACAACAAATCTAAGAAACTAGGTGCCTCATAACCATAAAGTGCCATGAAGGGTGTCATTTGTATAGTCATATGGTATGTAGTATTGTAACAATACTTACAAAGATATATCCATCTGACCCAAGCTCGCTGTTGATTTGCCACATAATTCCTCAAATACCCTTCCACCCATTTGTTTACAATCTCCGTTTGACCATCGATCTGTGGGTGATAACTGGTGCTAGGTGTAAGCTCAGTGCCACACAACCGAAATACCTCCTGCCAAAAGTGACTCATGAAGCGGCTGTCCCTATCACTCACAATGCTCAGAGGCAAACCATGTAATCTGAAAACCTCCCTAAAGAAGACCTCTGCCACCTGAGTTGTTGAGTATGTAGTAGCGATAGGGAAGAAGTGAGCATATTTTGTCAGCCTATCCACCACCACATAGATACAATCACACCCTTGGGCCCTGGGCAAGCCCGTGATAAAATCCATAGAGATGCACTCCCACTTCCTCTCAGGAATACGAAGTGGTTGTAGGAGTCCTGCTAAATTAGTGTGCCCTTGTTTGTTCTGCTAGCAAACATGACATTCACGCACATACTACAAAACATCAGCCTTAAGTCCCTTCCAAGTGAACTGCTCCCGTACTAACCTGTAAGTCTTGAAATACCCAAGATGGCCTGCTATAGGTGAATTATGGAATGCTCTCAAAATCAACTGCTTCACTTTCAATCCTAGAACTAAGTAAATCCTGTTCTTGTAAATGATCAAATCATCTATGAGAGTGTAACTGGTGTCGATCGTTGTTCCCTCCACTATATCAGAGGCCCATGTGTCTCTGGCATATTCTGCTATAATCTAGTGTCGCCAATACTCTGATATCTGAATCATAGAAGTGAGGTGTGGCCTATGGGATAAAGCATCTGCAACAATATTCTATGTCCCCTTAACATATGTGATATCAAAATCATAGGCCTGCAACTTACTCACCCACTTCTGTTGACGATCATTCAAGTCCCATTGTCCCAAAAAGTGCCTCAAACTATTATGATCAATTTTAATACAAAATTTGCTGCCCACAAGATACTGTCTGAATTTGGCCAAGGCATGCATGATGGCCAACATCTCCTTATCATATATGTTGAATGATCTCTCGGGCCCTCTGAGTTTCCTACTCTCATAAGCTATAGGAAGCTTGTCCTGCATGAGTACAGCACCAACTCCCTCTCCAGAAGCATTACATTGAAGCTCAAATGGCTTCGTGAAATCAGGCAATGCTAATACTGGGAATGTAGTCATTATTTCCTTGAACCGCATAAAACAGTCTTGTGTCTCCCGAGTCCACACAAATCCCCCTTTCTTCAGCAAATCTGTCATGGGTGCTGCATGCCGTGAGTAGCCACTGGCAAACCTGCGATAGAATCCACATAGACCAAGGAACACCCTTAACTGTGTAAGGTTCTCTGGTGGTGGCAGATCAACAATAGCGCAGATCTTTTCAGGGTCCATTCGCACTCCTTCTGCACTAATGATGTGTCCAAGATACAACAGTTCTGTCATCCCCAAATCACATTTGGACTCCTTAGCATACAAGGACTCCCTCTGTAAAATGCTCAATACTATCTCCAAGTGCTCTAAATGTTCCTGCCATGTCCTGCTATAGATCAAAATATCATCAAAGAACACTAGCACAAATTTCCTCAACTGATGGTGGAAGACCTTGTTCAAAGGCATGACTACAAACTTGAAGTGCCCACAATGACATCTGAAAGCAGTTTTCTCAATATCCTACTGTCGAACTCTAATCTAGTGATAGCCTGATCTCAAATCAATTTTTGTGAAATAACAAGCCCCATGCAATTCCTCTATCAACTCATCGATGCGTGGGATGGGATACCTGTTCTTTATAGTTCTCTTATTCAACACCCTGTAATCAATACACATTCATAGAGTACCATCCTTTTTTACCAAAACAACAGAAGATGCAAAAGGTGACTTACTTGATCTGATGTGTCCCATTGCTAGCAATTCCTTGATGGTCCTCTCGATCTCATCTTTGAGTCGTTTTGGGTGCTGGTATGCTGTGATCATGACAAGCTTAGTGCCTTCCTCTAGCTCGATAATGTGCTCAATGCCTCTGTCTGGTGGCTTGCTTGGTGGAATCTCACTGAATACCTTCTCATACTTGATTCTCAATTTTTGAATATATGGATGATATTCAGTCTTATGTTGCTCCTCTTGGGTAGGCATCAAGGCACATATTGCCGCCCACTCTATATTATTATGCCTGGCTAATCTCTCCAATAGCCTAAATGAGATAGTCTTGACATCACCATTACGAATAGCCTTCAACACATGAGTCCTGCCATCCACCTCGAATTGTATCTCCATATCCTCCAGTCTTAGGGTAACCTCCTTCAAAGAATGTAGCCACTGCATCCCAAGTACTATGTCCATGTCACCTATGTTGACCACATGATAGTCCGCCTTGAACTCATAGTTGTTCAAGCGCAAAGGTAGATCTCGCACCATCCTATCACAGCGAAGATTATATCCATCAGCTACCTTGACTCTCAATCCTTCGAACTCCTCAGTAATGAGTCCACATCTCTCCACAAATCGTGCATCAATGAAATTATGTGTGGCACCTGCATCCAATAGAGTAATAACCTTCTATCTTGCCAAGACTCCCCGGAGTCTGAAAGATCCCTCTCTTTGAATACTAGACAGACGTGCCTCCTGTAAATGTAGCTCTGGAGCCTCTTTTTTCTCAACACTATCTACCTCCTAGTCACCCTCTACCTCATCAGGATCCTCATCATGGTGCTCTGAGCTATCTAAATCCGAACCCTCGTAATAAGCCCACATCGCCCGGTTAGCCTTCCCCTTAGGCCTCATAGGACAATCATGACCAAACTCATAGGGACCTTTGCAAAAGAAGCATAGCTTCTTCCTACGTAGGTCATTAAGTGTTTCATTATCCAAAGGTGCAGCTGACTTACCTTTTGAGTCACTAACCTTCTCTTTACCCTTGTTGAATTCCCTTTTGTTATCTCTAAATGATGAAGAACCCTTTGAACTAAACCGGTTTGCTGGAGCTGCAAGTTCCATACTACGGGCTTTCTTCATGGCTTCCTATAATGTAGGAGGATCAAAGGCCTTTACCCACCCCCTGAGTGGTTCTGTTAATCCCTCTGTGAATAAAATGACTAGCCTCCATTCTGAAATGTTAGGCACCATCACTGCAAGCTTCTAGAAGTCATTGATAAATTGTTCTAAGCCTCCTGACTGTCTCAACTGGGCTAACTCCCAGAAATAAACTTCAGGATTTTTTTTATCAAACCTTTCTATCAATCTATCCACGAGCTCCTAATAAGTGGTTATCTGATTGTGTTGCAATGTGATCATGCTATGTGTCCACCAATCATGTGCTGCCCCATCTAAGTGTAAAGTGGCACACTTGAGTGCTTCAAATTCTGTCATAGTCTTCAGAGATAGGAAAGTATCCACCTTATGAATCCAAGCACGAGCAGTCATTTTTCCACTGCCATCAAATGTGGGTAATACCAACTTGTTGGTGACCTGTTGCAGCTCACTATGTTTATCTGTTTGCTTCTGCCTAGCAGCTCTGTAGTTCAGGTACCTGTCAAATGTTCATCCATCCTATACATATGTTGGTAATGAATCCCACTCATTCCTCGCTTGTCGGAGTTCATCTACAATATCTGTTACCATAGCATCAGGTGTGCGTGTTGGAGTTTCTTCCCTGAATGTAGGACATGTGGGTCTGTCAGCTATTCTAGACCGTGTCCTATGTTGTGATCCTGCTATGCCCCTGTCATCCTGGTCATTATTATGATTATTTCTCTTATTTTCCCCAATCAAATGTTGCATCATAAACATCATTGCCTGTGCACTTGCCTCTATTGACTGTAGAAGCCTCTCCTAATGCTATAAAGTCTCATCATCTCGCATAATTCTGGGTGGGCTTTGAGAATGTCTCTCAACCATATTCTCAGTTATGTTGGTTCCCTATGTAAATACAGCCCTTTTGTTTTTTTTACTTTTGTAAACTAAATTGGTTGCATAAACCCGATCAGGTTGGCAAGAAACAACTCTGATACCACTGTAATGACCCTTTACCAACAGGCCACTGGATTGATCAAATGCTAGAGACTGAATGCTGAAGATGATATGATGAAAGTGCAACTCCAATTGAAACTCCAAACCAGCAATTAAGCACAAGTGAAAGGACTAAAATATCCTTCCCACAGCTGCAATAATTCAGGTGATCTTTCACACCCTCAAAATTGCATACCAATTGAGAGTTTTCATTCTCAATGGCCAATTGTGACTATTTGCAGAAACCCTAAGCTCCACAACGCACATCAGCAAATATCAATAATAAATCTCGATGATAGGCAATGAGCCCTCAATGCCTATTTATTCTTTTTTCCTCGATAGGTTGACCTCCTTTTTTTTAATTTTTTCTCCACTTCTTCCAGCAACCTCTAGAACATTATTTGATTTAATGACTTTATAAAATATATCACTTTATTAAATTAATTAAATATAAAGTTACCTTGAAATATATTTTTTAATTGATAACTTAATAAATAATTAACTCCTCCAAAATGGGGACATTACATGTCAACATCATTCTACAGTATTGTTTTAGTAGTTGACAAAGATTGATAAGTTTAGTGTTTCGGGGTGCTTGTGTGCATTGCACACTGAGGGTCATGTTTGGCACGTTGGGATCTTCTTGCTGCCTTGGCGTGACTATGCAGCCATACGGCTGCCTTTCAGCTGGCACATGATTTGTTGGTTGCCTTGCGTCAGCCATCTCTACCCTTTTGGTGCGTAGTTGGTCCATTCTTGCACTAGTGCATCTTCATTCCTTGTTTGAAAACACCTTTGCTGGCATATTGATTACATATCTTGCCTGGTATGATTTGTAGCTATTCTGGTTGACTGAATATTATATTATTTGTTGTTGTTGTTAATTATTGTTTTACTTATATCTAAAAAATACTAAAAAAAAAATAATCTTTCAGCAACTTCTGTCTAATTCTCTAAGACCACAAGGAAAGCATAGGAAAATCTATTATTTTAATTAAAATATACAGAAGTTCAGTGAAAGGATCCTTTTGGGATCTTCCAGTGGTATCAAAGCCTAAATCCTACCAGCCTGTAGGGTTTCAGTGAAATTATCACAACAGGTTACAGAAAAGGGTTTAATAATTCATTTCAGCATTTGGCATCTATTTTTATCTATCTTCTACGCATCTTGGTGGAGAAATACATAGGTTTTATGAGCGTAGTAGAAACCAGTGGCGAGCAAAGGCCGCCAGAGATGCAAAGGCACCAGCTATGGGTGAGGCACGGGGTGTTGTTGGTGACGACATGCCTATAGAGGCAAAGGAGAGAGTTCATGAGAACTCTGATTATTTTGCAGCCCAAGATAGTCCAAACACTGGACAGACTACAGAATACCCTGGTACAGATGGAATTGGATAGGCGTGGAGGTAGACAGGAAAGACAGGGAAAGAGCAAGTCAAGTAGGAAGCCAACGCAATCATCGATCCCATGTCTAAGGAGAGAGCTCCCTTCATTCCCATAGGCAAGAACATCCATGTATTCCTGCTCTGGATAGACCATTATTACCTCAATTTGGGCAAGTTGAGTAGCCAGCATAGGTGGAGCCACCTGAGGTTGGATTCCAGGACTAACTCATGGCAGCTATAGCTGAGTGGAGAACCCTACCCCCAGAGTTTAGGGATGTTTTTCCTTTTCCACACTATTGTGCACAGCATAGGGATAACACCAGGTTCAGAGGAGACAAGGGCTACAAACTACAATAGAACAACAACCTCAATAGAGCCATTGGAAAGATCACACTAGCTACCTATGATGGCAACGGTGATACAAGTGCACGAGCTTGGGTGCACAAGCTGGATATCTATTTATCATTGAGACCTATGCTTGAGAGAGAGGCTATACAGTTTGTGGTTTTGCATTTAGACGGGGTTGCCTATGATTGGTGGCACCATGGATTGGTCACCCAGGATCATGCTATGGTTCACTCCTATGCTGAATTCACTGAGCGGCTCATTGCTAGGTTTGATCGTAAAGACACAGAGCTTTACTACTAGGAGTTGGTGCATATTAGGCAAACAGGGAACATGGGGTCTTTTGTGAATGAGTTCCAACATATTGCAGTCATGGTTTCGAACATGTCTCATAGTCATTGTGTGACACTATTCATAGAGGGTTTGCAAGACAGGCTGAAGGGACTAGTACGAGCATTCATGCCAGCCATCCTCAAGGAGGCCATTGATGTTACATTTAGATTGGACACCCCTCCTATTCCTTACCAGGAAGATAAGAAACCTTTTAGGAATTCTCGGCCTCCCCAAAAGGCCAACACTTCCAAGGCAGAGGGGAGCAACCTTCTAGACCACCCAAGATGGACCAGGAGAAGAGGAATGAATTGAGGAGGAAGAAATTATGCTTCTCCTATAAGGAGCCATGGGAGCCTGGACATCGTTGCCTTGGTAAAGGCAAGGTTAATTTGATATAAGTGACATCTAAGATAGGCGATGAGGAGATACCTGATAATGATACTCAGGATAGTCTGGGGGAGGTTGAGCAGGAGCACCCACAGTTAGAGCTAGACATTCCGGAGCCTTTGGCTTTAGCTAAAGTGACTATAGCTACTCTCTCCAATTATCCCAAATTTCTCTTTTGTTTGAAAGGTACATTGAGAGACCAATGGGTTATGAGCTTAGTAGACACAAGTGCCATGCACAACTTTATGACTAGAAGCTAATTGACAGGCGTGGGTTCTAGTCCGAGGAGTTTGTTGGTTTTGGAGTGAAGGTTGTAAATGGTGTCGTTTTGAGCTGTACTTGGAGGATTCCTCAACTTAGCATCCAAATGGGGGACTATACTCTGACGGATGATTTTTATGTGCTACCATTGGAGGATTATGATGTAGTTTTGGGCATGCAATGCTTACAAGGTATTGGACGATACACCATTGACCACCACTACATGCAAATGGAGTTTCTTTCTGGAAGGAAGAAGACTATCTTGAGGGCGGCTTCAAACGATGGTCCTAAGGAGGTAACTTCCCGCAGGATGGAGACTATCATTTGTCATGATGACATACTTTGGGCTACACGTTTTGTGAAGTCCAAAACACCTACACCTCGGGATGGTAGGGCCTTTCATGTAGACATACAGTCAGTGATGGACTGGCATGGTCGTGTCTTTGGTGACATAACTTCTGGTGTACCTCCTAATTGAGGATTCGAGCATGGGATAAAGATGGAGGATGGGGCTAAGCACATGATTACTACCCCATATTGTCATCCTAGAGCATACAAGGATGAGATTGAGAGGACCATCCATGAGTTACTAGATATGGGATTCATTTGCCCTAGCTCTAGCTATTTTGCTTCTTCTGTGGTGCTTGTTAAGGATGGGACTTTGTGGATGTGTATTGACTATAGAGCCTTGAATAAA
The DNA here is from genome assembly GCA_028749045.1 of Cupressus sempervirens. NCBI lineage: Eukaryota > Viridiplantae > Streptophyta > Pinopsida > Cupressales > Cupressaceae > Cupressus > Cupressus sempervirens. Next base: position 821,248,267 of record CM053791.1, on the reverse strand, counting down.
AAGGCAATCAAGAATAGATACCCCACTCCATGCATTGATGAGTTGTTAGATGAGTTACATGGAGCTATCTACTTCTCAAAGATTGATCACCATTCAGGCCATCATCAGATTCGTATGCAGGATGAGGACATGCACAAAATTGCTTTCTTTGTCACTATGAGCTTCTGGTGATGCCTTTTGGCCTCACTAATGCAACTGCCACCTTTCAATCCTGTATGAACCTCATCTTCAACAAGCAGTTGAGCAAATCGGTTCTGGTATTTTTTGATGACATATTGATTTACAATCGGACATGGGAGGACCATCTCAGACACATTGAGGAGGTGTTTAGCATCATGGAGAGAGTTAGTCTCTATTTGTTAAGTTGTCCAAATGTGAATTTGAGCTTAGATTTTGTACTTGGGTCACGTGATCAGCATAGAGGGAGTGAAAGTGCATGAGAAGATTCAGGCGATTCGCGATTGGCCCTCTCCCAAGAACATTACTAAGTTGCATGGGTTCCTTGGTTTATGTGCCTATTATAGGAAGTTTGTAAGGGGATTCTCTCAATTAGCATCACCTTTAACAGATCTCACGAAGAAGGGAGCCTTCAGATGCACAGAGCCGGCACAAGGAATCTTTGAGAGACTCAAGGAGGTTATGAGCACTTGTCCAGTTTTGGCACTCCCTGATTTCTCGTAGCCATTTGTACTTGAGTGTGATGCTTTAGGTGAAGGCATAGGGATGATATTAATGCAAAACAGACAACCCATTGCCTACAAGATAATGAGAGGTTGTATTCCACATATGACAAGGAAATGTTGGTTGTCATGCATGCATTAGCCAAATTCAAACAGTATCTTGTTGGAAGCAAATTTGTGGTGAGGAGGGACCATAATAGTCTGAAATATTTCCTTGATCAGACAGAGCTTAATGATAGGCAACAAAAGTTGGTTAGCACGGTGCAGGCGTATGATAGTTAAGTATTCCAAAAATCAGCATGCTTGTGAGATCATGGATGGGTTGACATAGGATGACGGATATAGTGTAGTGGATGATGTCATCTACTACAAGAGCAAGGTCTACCTTGTTCCTGAATCACAGTTGAAGGAGCATGTTTTGCATGCTTACCATGATACTCCTATAGCAGGACATCAAGGTTATGGTAAGACCTATAGGGCAGTATGGGAGAGATTCTCTTGGAAGGGTCTCAAGGATGATGTCTTATGCCATGTTCATGAATGCATGACTTGTCAACAAAACAAGTCAAAGCATACTTTTCTGACTGGATTGTTGCAGCCTCTGCCTATACCGGAGCAGAAGTGGACAGGGATATCTATGGACTTCATTACAGGTCTTCCTCAAGTTCAAGGGAAGGACTGTATTTATGTTGTGTTGGACATGTTGACTAAGTATGCCCACTTCTTTCCTATTACAACAGACTTCATAGTTTCACAAGTAGCAGAGTTGTTTTTTAGAGAGATATTTAGACTCCATGGTCTCCCCAAGACCATAGTGAGTGATAGGGACAACAAGTTCATGAGATCCTTCTGGCACGAACTTTTTAGGCTAGCAGGCACAGAGTTGACCCCCAGCACTGGCTACCATCCTCAGACGGATGGACAAACTAAGGTAGTTAATAAGTGGGTGGAGGGATATCTGCGCAACTATGTGTCAGGGCAGCAGAAGGCATGGGTGTGTTGGTTGTATTTGGGCGAACATTGTTATAATACTACACACCACATGTCTATTGACATGACTCCCTTCAAAGCTCCTTATGGCTATGACGCATTATCTTTTGTTGATTTGGCTTTCAATGACATTAAAGTTCCCTTGGCACAGGATTGGTTGCAAGAGAACCAAGATATCATGAAATCTCTCAAGGATAACTTGCAGCATGCTAGGAATTGGTAGAAGATGTATGCTGGTCGGCACAAGACAAAGAGAGCATTTGAGGTGGGTGACATGATTTTCCTTCGTCTACAGCCTTACAGACAGAGCACCCTTAAACAGGGACCTATGAGATTTACCATCAGATAGTAGGGTTCATAATGTGTTTCATGTGTCATGCCTGAAGAAGGCACTGGGGCAGCATATTACAGCATCACACAATTTACCTCCTTTGGATGAAGAGGGTAAATTGACTTTGGTCCCTGAGGAGATTCTAGAGGTTAGGGAGAGACGATTGAGAAGTAGGGTGATTTAGGAGTACTTGGTAAGTTGGATAGGTCTACCCATTGAGGACCCACCTGGGAGGGTGAGTCCATTTTGCAGCATCCAGCATTGCAGTTGCTTGTGGGCAAGCATCTCCAAGAGGGGAGGACTGTCATGTCCCCTCTCTAGTTTGACTAGCAAAGTCATGAGAGTTGCTCTATTGTTGGAGTCTCGTAGGCTAGCAGTGGTGGATAGAGACTCATACTAGATACTCTGTGACCAAAGTTGGTTCTACAGTCAGTTTGAGAGCCAGTAGGGGCGGTTCCATAATTTTAGGGATTTTCCTAAAATTTAGGAGGTTGTGGCAGTGATTAGATTTGAGGCTCCTCAAGACCAGTATACGGTTTCAGTTTCAAGGTGATAGGGTATATTCCCTAGTTTCTAGGAGCATCCCTAGTTTTTAGAGATGGGACTGCCAATTGGCCCACATTGCCCAACATCAGTCACAGGCAGGTGACAGGACTAGTTCACTTATTATTTGGTTGGTTTGGCTTTCCAATTGAATAAAAGGAAATATTTTTAATATTTCCTAAGTTTGCATTTAAATAAATTAAGATAAAGCTATTTATATAGCTAATTGGAGTAATAAGGGGATTTTGGCTTAATATGGTCAAGCAGGCCTATGTGTTATAGTTCGTTGGAAAGGTCTTGAATTATTATAACTTATTTTTATCATCTCGAAACCTTCGGGCACCTAGAGTTATGTTATTTAAGGGGTGTTTTTCCTATACATAAAGACCTTTTAATTGAGAAGATGTCATTTTATAATTAAGGGAAGGCATATTCTGAGAGAGAGATAAAAGGAGATGCTAGCTCATTCTTTGATTATCTTTTACATCTTCAATCTTGGTATTTGCAATTTTCTTTGAAGAGTGATTCTAGAGGACTGAGACGTGAACCCTAGAGCCTGGCTATTGGGACGCAAACCCCTATAGATGGTTTCAACAGCATTCTACAGTATTGTTTCAGTAGTTGACAAAGATTGCTAAGTTCAACGTTTGGGGGTGCTTGGGTACATTGCATGCTAAGGTTCTTGTTTGGCACGTTGGGATCTTCTTCCTATTTTGGCATGACTATAGCAGCTGTACGGCTGACACATGATTTGATGGTTGGCTTACATCAGCCATCTCTACCCTTTTGGTGTGTGGCTGGTCCATTCTTGCAATTGGCGTCTTCATTCCTTGTTTGTAAACACCTTTGCTGACATACTGATTACATATCTTGTCTGGTACAATTTGTAGCTATTCTGGTTGACTAAATATTATATTATTTGGTGTTGTTAAATATTGTTTTACTTATATCTAGAAAATACAAAAAAAGAAAGAAACAATCTTTCTGCAACTTCTGTCTAATTCTCTTAGACCACAAGTAAAACAAAGGAAAATCTATCATTTTAATTAAAATTTACAGAAGTTCAATAAAAGGATCCTTTTGGGAACCGCACCTTTGCTTGCTTTGAACAGTAATCTTCATTGTTAGGCTTGTCAGCGAATCAATCTTTTAATATATCGAACTCCTATGACATTTTTGTATTTCCGCATGTCCATGTTCTTGTGTTGTTGACGATGTCTACATATTCTGACTGCAGTCGTAAATCTCCATCACACCATGTAATTTGCTCTTTTATCTTAGCAAGAATTACTTGTCTTCCCAAAGACAATGGAACCTTTGTGTTTGTCGTAAATCTTAGATTATGTGCTCTGCATGGCTTTGAAAACTCTAACAACAATACTTAAATTCTCAACATTCTCATTATTGTGTTGACCTGATATTTTCTACTGTATTCGATGTCGCACTATAATTTGCCCCTCTAGTGTCATCGTTTTAATCTACGCACTAAATACTATGTGAGTTGGAAAGGTGCATCACTGGCTGACCCATTTTCTTAATTCCTGGCAGCAAATATGGATGATATGGTTCATATCAAGGACTGTAATTAGTATTTGATTATATACCGTCGCTGCCACATATGTCTTCAATAGATGTTTATATGATTGTTGTTCATACAAATACTATCACTACTTATCCTTTAATATATGGTTCAAATGTCTTCCAGAATCCTCGGCAGCTTTTCTTCATTAAGTCTTATTACTCGCTGCTGCACATACATGGATAATCAATGTCTTACCATTCATTGTTATGTCACTGATATTTTATTCACCTTTGCTTCTTGTATGCAGTTTCCCGCAATTTTCAATTTATTAATTGGTATTGATATCCCCGTTCATGTCGTCGTTTTGAGTTGATGGTATTTTCGTACTTGTCTCAATTTGTCTTTAACTTCTATTGATGTCTCCTTTATTTGTATCGTGTAGCCATTGCTTTCGTCTTATATATTTATTGAATATGATATGTTGCTACAAATACCTTGTTCGTCGCAAGTCTTGGCAAAGGTGTATACACTATTAATTATACTATGTTAAATTACCAATCGAATCTATAGTCTTTTAATGCTTGCATAATGTGTCTTGTATAATTAGTCTAGCTTAGTCATCAAGGTGCATATTTCATATCTTTATAGGTTGTATGTCCACTCAAATAGTAGATACCTTGGCTGAATTGGTCTAGTCATTCCTTCATGATAATCTAGTATAAATTGTTTATTAAAGTGTCCTTAAATTGTTTCCCACCATCAATTCCAAACACTCTTTACACTTCACTCTTTGAAGTGTATTTTAACCTTGGACATCAATGACAATATTTCCATCAAAGTTTTGTGCCATAGAATACCTGAACCAGAGGCTAAACAAACAGTGTCAAGACACTTAAGGGTTGACTAACTATTTTCTTCCTCAATGAGAGTGAGAAAGGAGTCATCTGCAAAATGACCATTGACAAGTTGAGTAGGTGACCCAAGTAGAGATGTTCCTCTAACACAACCAACATAGATTGAGTTAGCAAGCAAGTACCCAAGGCCTTCAGCAACAAAACCATATAAGGAAGGAGCCAAAGGACAACCTTGGTGAATGGATCTGAAAAAGCCAAAAGATTAGATTGCCGGCTATTGATGGTGATGTAAAGAGAAGCATCCCCAAAATAAATTTGGATAGACTGGAGGAATCTAGATCCAAAACCCAGGACCTTGAGCATGGCAAGGATGAAAGGCCTCTCAATGCAATCATAGAGCTTAGCACAATCAATCTTGACAAATACCACACTGGGCTTGGAGCATCTAGCCCAATCCGTACCTTCCCAGACAGCAATAATGTTGTCAAGAATGAACCTAGATTTGATAAATATATTCTTCGTTGGCCTAACAATAATAGGCAGGATATGACGAATTTTGAGAGCCAAAGCTTGGTTAATGATTGTACAGGAAAACATTTTGCAAGGTGTTAGTGAACAGATTGTCCTTCGAGAGAATATGTGCAAATCTGACCCTGAATGCCCAAGTGGAAGGACAAGCTAACACCAACAGTTGGATAGGTTATCATGGGATTGATAACCTTCCTCTGAATTTTTATCGAGTACAACTCCCCGTATAAGATATTTAATGAATCAAATGTGGATGCTTTTAACTAGAAAGCACAAAAGAATATCAAACATCTACCTATAAATACAACGTAGATGTGGAAATCTATACTACAGCATGAAAAGAAAGCAAAGAACAGTAGATGACGCAAAGTTCATTTGCTGGTCATTGCATTATGTGATAAGGATGAAACAGTGTCATTTATCTCCCTGAGAGAATTAAAATCAGAACCTTGCAGAATATTTGGAATGTCAATGTAATAAAGAAACAATGACAACAGACTGCAATTTCAGAGAAAACTGGAATTGACTCAAAGTCCAAATTCAGTGGAAGGAAAAATACATTATCACCAAAGTATAATATGTTTAACCTTCAGCCTCCCTTCCCTGACTGTAAAAGATTACAAAGCCTCCTTCACGCATTACAATCTGGTCATTATTCAAAGGAAACATAAACTTTTCCTACAATATTACTTTAAACACCAAAATTTAATCTTCATTTCAAACACACAGTTCTAAAAAGAAAGAAAATTTCTCCTACTCTGCCTTTCCCTGTCTCCCAAGGAAATAGAATGGTTTTTTGGAAGATCTCCTCTCTGCCTGAAGCCCAAAGTCTACAGCTTGGAAGAAGCCCAAATGGAACAGGAAAAAGAATGGGACCCCCTATAGCACAAAGTCTCAGAGAAATCCAATCTTCCCCCTATCACTGTATTCACAGCCTCTGTTCTGCTGTAGCCCAAAGTCTCTCAGCCAAAACTCAGAAAAACTGGAACCCTATGGTAATGTGAAAATCTTCAATAAATAAGCTTCCCCCTGCCTTTTCGGTTTCCCGACAGTTTAAATAACTGATTCTTGGGAGTTCAATATTTATAAAAGTTACTCAAACTTTTCATAAAAATCCACATGATGTTTATAAGTTTGGAAGTGAGCATCAATATTAAATTCATATCCCTAGTGCTATGAGAAATGTTGAAGCCTTTTCTTATTACGATGAAAAGAAAACTGAGCACAAGGGATCCTTGCAATAATAACTTCTTCAAATTGCCGCGGGTCCCACTATTTTCACTTGACAGGTTAACATATATCGACCCCTTATCTTCCCGTGGAATTTCTGGATGATCCTACTGTCGTTCCTCTATTCAAAGCTTAATAGGAAACAAACTCGGATAGGCAATTTATCAAATAGTTCATGTGCTTTGTCAATGCTGACCTCTATGTTATTCATGAAGAACAAATTATTTCCACCGGTACCCGTTGGTTATTATATTTCTGCATATGGAGAATGCCGTGAGTTGTGAAACCTATGGCTCTCTATTCTTTTATCGGGTTCGATCAGGCAACTTATCTCACAGCTGGTGTCGTTTCCTGACTTCGAGGCTTAGAATGTTGACAAACCCAAGCATGTGGATGTACTTGATCAATATTCTAATGAAAAACTGTTGTTGCAAGAGAGATTGCGGGTCTGTGATCCGACTATTCATCTGCAGCACTTTCATAGAACAATCTGCAAAAAGGTTTTACATTCGGTGCCCTTTGCCACGTACTGGCCTACGCACAAGTGATTCCATGCGATTCTTCCCAACACTCTAAGTATCATTCCTTCCCTTTAGGCACGATGTTCATTTTCATATTTCTAGTTTAATGACACCTTGCAAATTGGGGACGTCACACCAAACTAATTTTCCTTGGACAGAGGTACCAGGACTCCTCCGATTGGCTAGACTACTATTTCATCATGCTAATCAATCGGATGTTTCGCATGACTGTGTTTCATCACATGCTTAAATGATAGAATCTCATTTGCATAATTCTTGAAGCGTCAACCTCAAGAAGTTTGGGCAATGGAGATATATCCCCGCGGCTATCCTCATTGATAATCTGCCTTAGACATTTATGTGTGCAAAGACATTTATCAAACAATTAGAAAGCTTACATGTGCTTTCACATATCCAACTGAGAGTTGGAGGCTATACCCGCGACCTTCATTTTGATCTTTCCTCTTTCTACATCACCACTATGTCGGATAGATGGCGGACTTCTGGATTTATGACCACTGCATTTATCATGCGTATACATATCACTAATTTACGGCAACCCCAAACAATATTGATATATAGCCTTAATGAAGAGTCACGGACTACCAAGTAGATTGGTGCCAGGAGTAACTTTGACTACATTTACATATTTTTATTTGATGAAGGCATCGTGACCTATAAATACACAACTTCCACTTTTGTTGCTTTGATATGTTTTCACCAATTTGCTCGTAGTGAACAACCTGTTCCTTTACTCTCACGGTGGAATGTGTGTTTAATGCTGCCAATGTTCATTTTCCTCCGACTCACTAGAATCATGAATGGGCAAACATCATCCTTCCGAAAGGATAAGAATTGATTATAACGAAAAATGCAAACACCTCTTGCAAATTTATGGGTCCAGATTCAAAGATATGTCTCGGCCCATCCACAAGATTCAGCATAATGTCACCTTTGAAAACTAGTACACTTTGAAATGTCGTTAGATGATCCAGTTCTAAAGCTCCACACTTATTAAATGTTATATATATTCTTAATAGCTGAATCATCAATCCGTACTATGAACTTGGGGTATGAATGAACTCTTGAACCTACATCTTAAATTCTGAACTTGTCGAACCTTTACTTTCAAATTGATTCAAATTTTCAACATTGAGCTTCAAATTCTATCTTGAACATTGGGAATGATGTTTGGCTTGATAAAACTCGAAGCACAAATTCGAAATTGCGACTTTGAAACTTCATACCTTTCAACTGGGAGCTGTTTTCATGGTGTTGAACTTCGAGCATCTGAATTATTACACTTTGAACTCTTAGGATCATTTTGAATTCTGCTTATGTTGAACCTGCATAATGATTCATTTGAACTGCTGAACCGTTTTGAACTACTTTGAACTGATGGTATCTGATTATGAACTCTTCTGAATGAACCATTCTGCACTTTCTTGGAATCATTAAACTAACAGAATCTGGAACTGAAGTATGGACTGAGACAAGATTCTGAACCCTTTTGGACTAACAAATCTGCATCTCGAACCACTTTGAACTATCGAACCACTTTGAACTGCTTTGAACTGAGTTCAAAGTACTTCAGAGAGGTTCAAAACCTGAAACTGAAAGTTTTAAAACCATGTCCACATTGGGTACTAACACAAGGTTTGCAAGGTAATGGGCCTCCAAATACAAATATCATCTAGGTCTCCAACCTTAAAAACGAACTTCATGTTCCCCTTGTAAATAATACATCCTAAAGACTCGGAGTGAGGCTTCAAGATAGACCTTATGAAGGTCAAGGCCAACACAAGACCAAAGCGCCTTGTAGAATTCACGAGGAAAGTCATCACAACCAAGGGCCTTGTCATCCACCGTGGAATATACTATTTCCTTGAGGTCCACAATGATAAGAATCTTATTACAAAAGATTTGTTGACCCTTGAAAAGCCTTTTGGGAACAACTGCTAAGCAAACCTTCGAAGCTTGGTCTCTGACAAGAGAACTTCCCTACGTAGTGAAACCCTTCTTCTCAAGTACGAGAAAAGCTTGAAGAATGTCAAGAAGCTTAGTGAGAACTGATTGACCTTCCTTAATTCTCTTAATCCCCGCAAAGGTATGATGAGCTCTCAGAGCTGCAAAAATTTCCTTTGAAGCTTTGTTACCCGCCTTCAACCAATGGAGTCTAGCTTTGACTTGAGCTCCTCTAGCAAAATAATTACGTGCAATTTATTTATGGTGTCTAATCTAAGCCAATCAAACTTGCAAATCTGCATTGAAAGAATTCAGAGCTAAAGCTTCACTAGTAGTAGGCTAGTAGGGAGGTCCTTGGTATGTTGGCATGAATGCCTTAGAGAGATTGCTAGTATGCTTTGGGAGATGATTGAGTGCTTATGTGTTGCATTCATGACTTAGTTTGTCATTGATGTCAACATATCAACTTTCTAGACAGTTCAGACAAGGTAATAGAGACACTTTTGTTCCGCATGGTTCGTGAATACAGAGTTACATTCAGCAGGGTTAGCAATATGTTTTTGCATGTGTATTGATGCTATGTCTATGTTCGCGGAAAGAGTTATGGAGTTTTACATGAGTTAAAGAAGTTTTGCAAAGGACTGGTTGCAGACTAGTGTACAAGAAAATGTATGTTGTTGTTCGAGTTGTATCTTTTTAATGGAGTTAAAGCCTATTCAACAAGCTTGGATTTTGGTCATAGATATGTTTGAGATGCTATGTTCAAGATGGCAGAATTTGGTTTTCAGTTTGTGAAGACTTGTGAAGGATAACGTGTGGGTTATTTCCTTGGAGGTTGATTATGTTATGTAATTGATGTAACTTGTATTGTAGCGTGTGGAACTTAATTGCAATATCTTATGATAGTCCTATATTATTCATTGTACATTGGAGAAGCCTTAAGGCCAACTAAATTAGTCGTTAGGGCTTGGCATAAAGGAGTGATGTTTCCTTGGTTACAAATCATCATATGCGGTCAAATGTAATGTAATGTTATTGTGTACAAAGTTGGATGTGAATTTTGTTGAGGTCAAAAAAGAGATAGATGATGGTGATGTTTTAGAACTTCAAAGGAACTGTATTGGAAAGATGAGTTGTGCTTTTGTCAATTCATGTTCTTGGATATGTTATCCTGAATTGTTTAGTGAAGACAATTCTGGAGCAATTTGGGCAGTGGGTTTAGTTGACTTTTTATCAGCTCCTAACAAGACTGTAACAACTCCTAACAAGGTTGGAACAGCTCCTAATAGGGTTGGCATCTTTTGACAGATATTCAACGTCTCCTAACAGGGACTCATGTGTACTGATTGTATTTATTTGGCTCTTAACAAAATCACATCCTTACACAAGTAACTTTTATATTAGTACATCCTCTTGTGGGCATCATTCCCACTGGGGTTTTCCCTCTCATCAAGGGTTTCCCTAGTTACCCAATCTTGTGTCACTTTGCATGGTTATGGTTATTATATCTTTTGGTTATCTGTTTCAGTTCTATTAAAGTTGATAAAGATTATTTAAAGTGCATAACTGATTCGCCCCCTACCCCCCCCCCCCCCCCCCAGTTATATTGGCGGACTTCACTTCTAAAAATTGATATCAAAGCATCAGGTACTTGACGAGAAACTTTAACAGCTTAAGGAGATCCATGGCTACATTCAGCAAAGAAAATCTGAAAAATGAAGAAGTGAACTATGACAACTGGAAGAGTAGGATGAAGACTCGCTTGCTATGCATGGGAGCAGATTACTGGTTGGTTACAAGGGAAAGCAAGGCAGTGATAGAAGAAAAGGATTTGGAATCATGCCCTCCATAGGACAAAGATCTATTCATGTACAATAGGTATGCTATAGAAGCATTGTTGTCAGCTCTTTTGGAATCAGAGTATGTTGAAGTAAAAGGTATATACCTTGCACATGAAATTTGGATTAAGTTACCAAATTTATTTGAAGGTGATAAATTTGCAAAGAAATCTAGACTTCAGAATTGGAATTATATGTTGGATAATGCAAAGATGATGGAAGATGAATCTATTAGAGCATATTTTGGTAGAATATCTAAGATTGTTACAAGAATCAAGAGTTGTAAAGGGACTATGACAAAAGATGAAGTGCTACAGAAGATATTGAAATCTTTAACCCTTAAATATGCACACAAAGTTGAGATCATTGAAGAAATTATTTATGTGACACTGAATTTTACCTCAGAAACATTACTTGGGAAGTTGCAAGCATTTGAACAGAACTTAAAGCAGAACCAAGGAGTGACTAGGACAGAGACTGCTTTTAGTGTACAGAAAGATAAAGCTAAACTTGCAAGGAGTGCGAGCACAAACGGAGATTATGATAGAGAATGGACAGTCAAACAAAAAGAAGATGACAAGATATGAAGGTCTTGCATTGCTCATGAAAAGGGAACCTAATGATAAGAAATTTTTTGCTTGTTGGACTTGCAAAGAACTTGGTCATTTTTCATCTAATTGTCCTAAAAGAGAAAAGAAGACAAAACCTAGGAAGCCTTATAAGTCAAAGTTTACACAAGATTGCTTCTATGTTGATGAAGACGATGAATTCAATTTTAAGGTGATAAATTTCTTAGAGAGTGATGATGAGAATGATGAACTTGGATTTGTTGCTATTAAAGAAGAGATTCTTGAAAAAGAAGTGAAAGAAGAGGTAATAAAAGAGAAAGCCTTAGTATCACATGTTGAAAACAAATAGTCTGATTGGATTTTAATTAGTGGTTGCTATCATCATATGACAAGAGATATGACTAAATTTGTTAACAATTATGATGGAGGAGTTAGACTTGGAAATAATGCACCTTGTTAGATTAAAGGAAAAGGATCTATTATAGTTGATGAAAAAACTAACACAAACGATTTTTACTTTGTTGATGGTTTGAATTTGAAACATAATCTTTTGAGTGTTGGACAACCTGTGGATAAGGGATATTTGTTGCAATTCATAGAGAAGACTTGAATAATCAAGGTCAAAGATGGTAAGTTCATTGTACAGGTACAGCGACAAGAGGTAACATTTTTCAATTGAATCCTACTGAGATGACATGTTTGGTAGCAAAAGTTGATGACAGTTGGTTATGGCATAAGAGATTTTGTCACATTAACTTTAATAACATAGTGAAGATAAGTACTACACATGCAATTAGAGATCTGCCTAAGATTGTGAAACTATCTAACATGGTTTGTAGGTAATGTTGTAGTCAAAATAAAGTAACTAATGTGGTTAGTACTTGTTAGAGCTTAATCGGGCTGGGTAGTTAGGAGGTGAGGGAATGCGTCGGTTGGTTCTCCCAACCAACCAATCCTTCTATAAGTACATGGAATATTGTCAATGTACTCACAATGTTTTTGGTATGAATAAATAAACCATTTTCTTGCCAATCGGTACTATGGTATTAAGGTACATTCTATGTTGTGCTTTATGTGTATATCAATTGCATTATTCTGTATCATTTGCATTACTCTGTGAACTTTAGTTGTATTTCCATTCTACAAATGTGTGATGGAAAAACAGAAGAAGAGTTCATTTCCAAGCAAGATGTTTACTACTACAGTGAAGTTGGAGATTGTGCACACAGATTTGAGCAATCCCACAAGAACCAGAGCATTCTATGGTGAAAGGTACTTCATGCTTTTTATTGATGATTTTACAAGGATGGTGTGGGTAGCATTACTTAGAACAAGGTCTGAAGCTTTTGAGAAGTTCAAGTTATTTAAGAATAGAGTAGAGAATGAAGTTGGATTGAAGATTAAGTTTTTAAGATCAGATAGAGGAGGAGAATTCATTTCAAATGAGTTCAACATCTTTTGTAAGGATAATGGAATCAAGAGACAACTTTCAGCCCCTAAGATGCCACAACAAAATGGAATAGCAGAAAGGAGGAACAGATCAATTGGAGAGGTAGCTAGAGCAATGAAGTTTGAGAATAATGTTTCACATACCTTTTGGAGAGAAGCAGTGAGCACCGCAAAACACAATGAACCGAGTACAGATCAGGCAAGGTATCGGTGAGGCACCCTATGAACTATGGTTCGAACAGACACCTCTGCAAAATACTTTAGAATCTTTGGAAGTAAGTGTTATATCAAAAGAGATGATGATATTGGCAAATTTGACTCTAGAAGTGATGAGGAATCTTCCTTGGATATTCATTGAAGAGCAAGGCATTTAGATGTTTTAATCAGAGATTGAAAACTATTGTTGAAAGCATTAATGTGAAAGTTGATGAGAAGTTCACATTTCAAGAAAGAATACTTGATTGTGATTCTAATGAAAATACTATTCAAAGGACTAACAATCAGAATGTTGAGCAGGAATTATTTTATGCGACTGATACAGACTTGCAAACAGAAATACAAAGAGAAGAACCTAGATCAAAACCTAGAGTAGAAGTCTAAACAAAGCAAGGAACACCTAATAGATGTGTTGCAAAGAATCACCCTATGAATTAGATCACTAGACGTGCAAGCAAAGGAGTGACGACAAGAAATGAGGTGAATGAAGAATTATGTTTGATATCTCAAGTTGAACCTAAGACTGCAGATGAAGCTTGTAAAGATGAATCTTGGATAAAGGCTATAAAAGAGGAACTTGAGCAAATTGAAAAGAACAAGACATGGGAATTGGTCCCTAGACCTAAAGATAAGAATGTTACTGGCACAAAGTGGCTATTCAGAAACAAGATGAATGAGCAAGGAGAAGTGGTAAGAAACAAAACAAGGTTAGTATGAATATAGAGTAAGGATAAAGATGTGGTTTAGGATGTTCATAGACTTCATGAGGAAAAGAAATATCTTCCCCATTGTTGATCAAGTAAAAGATAATGGAAATCAGATGCACCCTCAATATCAACAAGAGGACAAGTTCATTTCATCACCTGATAGATCACAAGTAAAGAAGCTAACAAATTTGAACATCCTGATGAGACAAGTAATGGATAGATTAAAAGCAAAGAGTGAATGATTTGATGCATTATTCAACATGTAGGGGTTACAATATATCGAACGTATACTCACAATTCGATAACTACATAACAAGCGGTTTGATCACTGCATAACAAACAAATAGTTACATATCAATGTATGATAATTATGCCAACATCCCCCCCCCGCCTTAATGAATTTAGGAAAGAATGAATGTTGGCATTAAAGGGAAATTGGCTTGTAATGTGTAAGGGCCAAAGTAGGTAAAATTCCCACCTTCCGGCGAAAATCCCACTCAAGCAGATCTGGTATTGTTGCAGGGAGGGATCGGTTGGTTCTTTTGCCCGTCCTTTTGCCTAAAGCATCACACGTTTGACTTTCATGTGTTTGTTAGGCAGGCGTACAACTCATCCTTAAGGGATTTGTTAGAATCATTACAAAAATAGATGAACCCTAGTCACTGGCCCAGTTGGGGGTTCGGAAATGATTTCAATTCGGCTTCTTCTGCCCACTGATGAAATGAGAGCAGAAACAAATGCATGTTCATTTGGACCATGATGATTTGCACGAGTTGATCTGCAAATACACATACCTATAGGATGTATATTGGATAATTTTCGATGATCATGTACACCTACAAATTTATTAAACCAATGCCCTACTATCTATAGGGTAGAGGGAAATTGGTCTATTACTAAAACGCGAACTGAATTCAATCATTTGCTTTCCCGAATCTGGGAAATGTGCAGTTCATTTAACTAGAGATGTCAAATCCACCTTACCTTGTAGACCCCCCCTTAAGTTTTACATAAAAAAAATGTTGATTACATAATTTGAATACATATTTGAGAAAATGTTCTTCTGAAGTAGCAGACCCAAAACTATGCAAGGCTCCATCAAGTTGTCTTGTGACCCTCAAAAAGGTGTAGCTTCGAGTTATGTACGTAATCTCTCATTCCTAAACACAAAGTCTTCAATTATTCAACAATGATCGCTAAGAGATGCGACTGATCTCTATCATTGTCTAATAACCTCAAAAGGGTGATCATATACACTGAAGCTCACCGACAACAATCCATATTGAGCACGATATCAAGTCCCAAACCTGTCTCCAAAATTAGGTTGTATGAAAAAATGTGTTCAAATTTGTCAACATTAGAAAGAAAAACAAAATAGAAAACCAAAAACTCCGAAAATGCTTCTCATGCAAAGCACCATCTCAAAGTGAGAAGCTGAATTGAGATGATGGAAGTTCCTTCATCCTCCGATGTGGCCAACCTCCATATATGAAGGTTCAAAACCCAAAACTAGGATTGATAGGAGAATTATTAACAATTTCTCCATCATCTAATGTATTCGCATCTTCAATGCAAGCAACATTTCCCTCTTCATCAGATTGTTCTTTCAATTTTCCTTTAAGAACATCACTAGCTCTAGTTCTGCAAATCCATGTTGTATGGACCTTTCTCTTACAATAAAAACATTTATTGTCTCTTTTGTTTCTGTTGGCCCATTTTTTAGTACTTCAAAAGTATAATGCCTTGTTTATTAGATGATCTTCTTCTATAACTTCCTTTGTCCTCTTTTCTTCTGCCAGATGGGCTAAAATCATATCCTCTAAACTATGTGAAGTGATTTGGCTGAGTGTAAAGACAACATTACTATATTTTGAAGATAAGCTATTTAGCAAAATGGCTTTAGCATCATCATCATCAACAACGAGAGCCTTAACCTCTGCAAGTTGTCTAATGAGAGACCTCAAATTACTTATATGGTTTGACATTGTGATTCCATTTTCCATTGTAAATCTAAACAATTAAAGTTCGCGGGAAAACTTTGCATTGACAGCTTTCGAGCCAAAGAGCTTATTTAAATTATCCCAAATGTCTGCAGATGATTTATCTAAATCTACATGATGAAGCTAGATCAAGGGAGTGGATAGACAAGCTAGATAAATAAGCTAAGCAACTGAGGAATTACCTTCACCTATAAAAAGATATCTTGGATGAAACTTTTAGGAATTCAACTAATCCATGCTACTTATAATTTGTTGATTGCAAACTGCTTTGTATGGTCAATTGGAATTTGAATATAAAATTAACTTCAATAGTTGCTTTCAAATTGATATGCATCTAATTGATGGTGTTGATAATGATTTGAATATCTATGGTTTACCTCAGAAAATTGTGTTAACTTGGTGGAAGTTGATGGCAAAGTTGAACCTAGTAGAATTCATAAACCCATTCATTAACTCTTGCATTCTAGGATTAGAATAGGACCTTAACCCTTACTCTCTTTGCAATTTATTTCAAAGGCTTTGTTAGAATACAATCAAGTGCTTTCTTTGCTATATTATTTGCACAAAAAGTTGAAAAACATAGAGTGAATAGCATAAGCCCCTTGGATTACAAACATACATCAAGCCAAATGAGCTCATATCCAACATAAAGTTGCATGTATGCAAAAAGGAACCTTGGAATCACCTCTATGATCTTTTTGCAATCTCAGCATGTGTGGTGTCTGTTGGTTATCAAAATCGTTGATTAGAAACCTATGAGCCTTGCCTATTCGATGCTGGGTATCTAATCGATTTTGGCCAACTTGACTAGATCAATCGAATTGATTCAAATCCTTTGCGCTTTTGGCTCCACTAAAGCAAGGCCTGTTCACCCGAATCCTGGATAGCAAAACTTGGATCCAAGATAATTTACAGCGGATTATAACACAAAAATGAATTCCTCAAGTGGCAAGTATTCAAGGAAACCTTTTGGATTATGATTAATAATTATTATTCTTCGAACTTTGATTACTTTATTAGAATTGTGCGTTGCTAAAAGGAAAATTTTAAAACGAATTACCACGACAAATAAGATCAAACTATTAAAGGAAAGAGGTTAAAGTGTTGCCAGCATATGGATTGAAAATCATGAGCAAATTAATGATCGGTGTCAAATTTTAATTGGGTAATAGAGTCAAATACATATTTCTCACATGCAACTTTATGATACTGGTTATATAATATTTGTAAATGATTCAGCTATTACAATGCCTTAAATTGTTTTGCTTTTTCACTTATTTAAATCAGTCTATAATGTTTTAACTATTTAATGGACAAAATAGATACAAATAAAGAAAACAATAATATTTGCAACATTTGTATTTATCAGATTTAAACAGGAGCAAACAATTTGATCCACTTATTGTAATAATGAATTATAAACAAATAAATAATAAGATGATCACAAAGGACAAATCATTTAAATTTTAACTCTAGAACAAATAAAACTCTTACTGAATTTATCGTTGAAAAGTTTGTATTGAAGACACTCAGATTGTTGATGCTCTATTCAACACAACTTGATCTCAGACAATATCAAGGTTTATGCTCAAAAAATTTCAATCTCCACTTGCTTGGTTTAAACTTCAGAATCTCCCTTTGAAGAGATTTAATTACATGTATGCCTCAGAATATGCAAAGTTCTTGTTTTTAAGAGCAATATGAATGGTTGATGGTTCTGTTTGATTTGCCTTTACACATATTTATAGAGGCTGAAGGGTGTTGGTTGCTTAACCAAACATTGCAACCCTTCATAAATAAAACTAACCAATTTTGATTTTATTTGTTTTCTGGCATTAATCGATAAGTTGATGCATTTGATAATTTATAAAGCCAAAAATTATCTTCTTCATTTCCTGCAGACGCATCTTCTCACTTCGATCTCCTGATTCTTCTGCAAACCTTCATGCTGCGAATCCATTGTTGGCTTTTGAAATTGTATCCTTCGGCTGGTGGTGTATCTTCCTTCCTAGCATCATATCATGGACTTTATGCTTACGGAAACCGCTCCAGGACTCCTCTCCGTTCATGCATTCATGCCTCTTATCCACACAGACGGCATCCTTTATACCTACGTAAGACAATAAAAAGCATTATTAGATACAAAAATAAAAAATGAAATCATAGTTCCTATCTCCTTCACGAAATATATCCACGCCTCTGTGCCTCTTCGTATCGTTTCTTGCTTCCTTTGTTTACGAAGGATACAATCATGTTTTCCTCCATTTGAAAATCCCATGTTCTTCAACATCGAGTCTTCCTACATGATGAGTTCCTCTGTGATGATGTATCGGGAGCAGCTGAAGACATTGTGGTGAGTTTGCGGGTGAACTTCCAAAATAACGACTATACAAAAGATCGTCATCTTTCTTAATTCTGGAAACATTATTTTTGTCTCTGATCACTTCATCTGCTCACATGAACTCTGACTGGCACTTCCTTAGAATCTCAAAATAATCTAAAATTTAAAATTTATGTGTATTGTTGTCAAAGTCAATCACAAATGTTTTGGACATCTTGTAATTTCTCGGTTAAAGTACTTCTTATCATGCTTAACGCATCTATATGTTGAATATTCAAATCCAATATCATTTATTAATTGAAAACTGAAACTTATACATATGGTCTGTGCTGTTACGGTTAGAGGAGATTCTCTGCCAGGATAAAATTGCACAACCTGAACAACTGGATTCGCTGCTCACTCAAGCTACATCACTACTTGAGACAGAATCACAATTTCCAGTTAGATTTTACACACATATTTATCGGAACCTTCCTGTTAACATCAGAAAATTATGTATGTCTTCGATATGCAATATAGCATGAAAACATTTAGTTTATGTAAGAATGCCATCCAATTTCACATATTTATGCAAATCCGTTCAGAAGGTTTATCCAAAGTCTGGTAAACAATACTTGGTTGCCAAATTTTTATTTGATATCCGAACTCTATTTGTGATGAGATGTTTATTACACTGATCATATTTATACATCCTCATCATGCATGGAAACAACTTAATCCCTGAATACCCATGACTTGAGACTTTTTTGCAAAAATAAGTAAGTCGGGGTACTTCCGATGTTCATTGTACAGGGATCGAAGCCTTGCTTCTGCTCAAGAATACGTTCAATCTAGATTACCAAATGAGTAACAGACTGGTAAACTTTAAATCCTTCATTGACCTTCACAGCAAATGTAAATTTATAATTAAACCTTGAGAATCGGTATTCCAGAATTATGGTGGATGATCGATGATAGGTATGTTTAAATAGACCACCCTTCGAAAAACTTGAATAACATGAATCCTCCATTGCGATACAAGAACTGCATCTTTTCTAGCCTTCCTGTTGATATTAATGCTGACACCTGTGTGATCTGGCTCATTAGTTGCAATTTTTAATCACAAGTTTCCAACAATTATTTGAACACCAAAGTGGGTAAGATCTGAAAACTCTCTCTTGCCCACGGTGCTTAGGACTCTAAAAATCTCCAAAATTTTAGAAATTTTAGAGTTTCATCAGTGTCTTTGCTCAAAAGTCTATAAAGTGTCCTTTGGCACTACATTCTGTGTTGGCGTGCTCATAAAACACTCATCAATTAGTCCCACCATTCAACTACAGATCATCGAATCAGGGATTACAGATTGTATTCATCAGATCAATAAATGCACAGTTATTGGCTAGCAACAAGGTGTAATAGAGAGCTAGTATGCTGTAAAAGATCTATATAATAATACCAAATTACATAATATTACATCTGAATACTATTAAGAATAAGAGACCAATATATGGTCCAGTATACATATTTTGTAGCTTTAATACTAATTAGTAATTTATGATAGTGAAATCAAATACACACTCATGCATATATACATGCATACTTATAGATAGATAAGACATTTATACATGTGTCTTCAGATCAATTCATAATCCATTTGATGTTGGTACACTCCAAGAGAATTCTTTAATCACTCATTATTGCCCCTTAAACGATAGGGTGTTGTTGCATGGGGAGAGGCAAAGTAAATCCTCACAAGGTAGGTGAATCCCAAGATGGAATATGGATGGGGTCCTAAAGCCTTGAGGGTGTCTACTTGTAGATTGGTGTCAAGTGCCCTACGACAAGTAAATCTGTATCCTGTATCTGTATCTGTATTTTGAGTCAAACTCGATGACCCATATTTCATGAGTAGTGATTCAACATGAATCCATCTCTCACGAGAATAAATGGAACACTTAGCACTCATTGGATCTAGGTGATGCTCACAGGGGTGAAGCACCGGGACTTCCCGGGAGGTCACCCATCCCAGTACTACTCCAGCCTGAGCGAGCTTAATTACAGAGTTTCCTCCATAGTTAAACCCAAAGCTTGCAACCCCATTTGCAAGCTGTGGAAATTATCTCCTACTTATCAAAATCTGTATCCTCCTTAGGGTTAGTGATTATAAAAGAAGTAAGAAATTGGGGCTTAAGTTTGTTCACTGTCAAATGTAATTATGAATTCTTAATTGTCACTTAGTTTAATCTGATTTAAATGCATAGTGTTGTTTATTAATCATTGGAAATTGGCAGCCTTCTATGAGGGGACATTACTTTCAATTTTATGATATCATAATATAAACAGGAGAGGGGGCTGGGAGTTCCTCAATTCACATATCAAAAAAAGCACAATATCAAACTAGTTGGACAAATACCCACACTAACTGACAAGATCGCAAGCAAGTAAAATACTTGTTGCTCATGCCATGTGAGAAGAAAGTTATGTTGCACAAAAGTAATTACCCTAAATCAAAGAAGAGATAGTTACGTCTAAATCCAAATCTAGCTTGTGTCAGTAGCGTCACATCCAACTCGCGAAATGTTACCCTATGCGAATGGAAAAGACCTGAACCGTGTGCAAATCAAAATTTCAACTAGCAACTCCTTGAAGGTTGGGTCATGCAAAGGGGATTCAACAAAATCAAACAAAATAATGAATTTTACAACCATAATTAAGTAAACCGTGCGCCAATCCGTGATGAGACAATCCTTGATTGTGGTATCTAAATGGAATGTTATGCAGAAAGCGGAATTTACCAAATAAAAGAAAATGCATTCTAAGTTATAAAAATTAGAAACTGAGATTGAAATGCACAAGAAAAAAGTCAATTTTAGTCGGGGAATCTACACAGAGATTGACCGGGTAAATACAGTTTCCCAAATTGAAGTACTAAAAAGAAAATATCCGAATTTTCAAAATCCACAATATGAATTGACTTTCCCGGCACGGAATCAAGCCAGCAAGTGATTTAGCAAAAATAAACTATAAAATAAATATATAAATAAAAATTGAATTTTAAATCCACAACAAGAATAATTAATTTAAGGTCACAATTCATCAAAACCAGTCCTAAAATTAAGAAATCAAAATTGAAACCTATACAAATGAATAGTTAACTTAAGGTAGAATAGGAAAGAGGAGAAAAGCTTACGCGTAATTTCGCAGGGAGAAGAGGATTCTGGCAAAGGCGTCAGTAACAACGGGCAAGAATCGAATTCCTGGTCTTCTGCGGGACTTTCTGTTGTAAATATTACAGTGTTTTGCAGAGAGCCGTGCGTCGGCAGCCAAGTGGCAAGCGTGCGGAAATTCATCTTGGTCTCTCTGATGTCCATACTCGTTTTCTTGTTTTGTCAGTAGCTGTAAATAATTCACTTCAATGCAATTGCTCCTTTCCTTCCATTCAAGAGGAGGGCATGGGAAAGAAATATGACCCTTTCATGACTCTTGGCTTTGTGTTTTACTTAAATTAAAGTCATGTCGACGTCAAAGGCACATGTCACAATCTTTTAATTAAATTAATGTGCTTTATAACATACCTCTGTCACGGAGGAATACTTATGCATTCCTGTTAGTGCTAATATGCAATCAAATCAAAGAATTTTAAATGCAACTTATAATGTGTATATCTATTTTTCATTTTTTGTGCTCATTCTATTGGTCCATACTATTTAAAGTTTATATGCAACTTATAATGTGTATATCTATTTTTCATTTTTTGTGCTCATTCTATTGGTCCGTACTATTTTTGGTAGGGAGAAAAATCAATTTTCTTTAACAAAAATTTACATATTATTCCCAACAACAATAATGTCATATATTAATGATAGCTTTATATTTTTCACAATTGTGACAAATTCATTAGAGTTTCCAAAAAGTAATTATTTTATCTTCAACCTAATTATCTTAAATGCATGTCTAATAAAAAATAATAATTAAATTTTTTTTTTTTTTACCAAAGGTTGTAAATATATCAATCTATTTTTTTAAGTTTATTTAAAATCTTACTTAAAAACTAATTATCATATCATTTTACAATACATTTATTTAATTTTTTTTCACAATAATTTAAAATTATTTTATTCTAATTTTAAATGTTTTTTTTTATTTTTATCGATGGCTAAAGTGAAGATTAATTATTATGTATTATTATTAATTATTAAGTACAGGTAGATTTGAACCCAAAACCTCTTCAACAAGAAGCTCACAATTTACCATTGTGTTGTAAGCTCTTGCCTAGTTTTAAAATTATTTTTTATTCTAAATTATAATTGCATTAATAAATAACAAAATAATATTTTTAAGAATATAATTATTTGATAAATTTTTACTAAAAATATTTATAAATTTTGTTACAAAAAAAATTTAAATTTAGTTTTTAATGTTTTATATTTTCTATTTTAAATATATTTATTAGTTTTACATTGTCTAACCTTTTTCACACTATGTTTAACTAGCTATATTTTACAGTCTTGTTTTAATTCTTTTTTGCATTTTAAAATTTGTAAAACTAATATTATTCTTCAAACTTACTAACTCTTTTGTTGGTTTGGATCAAGTAGTGAACAATTTATTTTTTAAAATTTAATATTTGAATTTATATTGGAAAAGGTAGAAACGAATACTTCATTAATTTAACTCAATTTTATAATTGTTATTTAAATATTTCTTAAAATAACATAATCCTTAAATTTTTTTAATTCTTAATCTTTTTGTTAATTATTTTCCAACTATCTCTATTTAGTGTCCCTATAATAACATGTCATTCTCTCTCGTTTAGATCTCTTCATATCCTTCGTATCCTTCATTTCTATTTATAAATCTGTATTACCATTATCTCTCTTTTCAATCTGTCTTCATATATATAAATCTCCATTTTCCTTCTTTTCTAACTATTATGACAAATATATCTCTTTTAACTCTCTCTTCATATATTTTATTGATGCAAGAGCATCTTGCATGGGAAAATTATTGAAAAAGAAAAAAAATTGGAGGAGGGAAGAAAGTGACGAAAATTAGAGGAGAAATAATAAAAAAATAAAAAAGGGAAAAAAGGAGAAAAGAAAGGAAAAGGGGATTTCTATTTTTGAGGTGCATAGGTGACATAATAAAAAATAAATAAATAAATAAAAATAAATGGTTGTCATTCCATTTATCGAGGTGTGTGGGTAGAATTCTAGAAAGTTATGAATATTGTAGAAAGTTGTGGATATTATGTAAGTGGAATTCTAGAAGGTTGTAGATAAGTCATGCATGGGTGGTAAGTGTCTATTTAAGCAAGGCATATGAGCATTTCTAATCAAACTCGAGGAGTAGAAGCTTGAGAAGGAGAAGCTCGAGGAGTAGAAGCTTGAGAAGGAGAAGCTCAGGAAGTAAAAGCTTTGGAAGGAAAACTTGGAAAGGTGAAAGTTGTGAAAGGTGAAAGCTAGAAGGAAGGCTTCAAGGTGTGAAAGAGAAGGAGGAAGTGAAGAGTGAGTTTTTCTGAGTCTGTGGATAGAGCACCGAATGTGAGGCAGTTTACAACAGGATTGTGATGGACTTGTGAGTGTAGACAAAGCATCGAATGTGAGGTAGTTTACACTTGGATCTTGGATAAGGTTGGAGAAGAGCTAGTGATTGCGGTTTAGAAACAAGGAGGTTGATTGGTGGCTTGCGAGCACAAGTTGAGATCTTGGAGGTTTCTACCAGAGTGTGGATCTGGACTAGCTTGGGTTTGGATTGGATCTTGAGAGATCTTGCCAAAAATGTTATTGTAATTACTATTGGATTTTTAAGTATAATAAAATTGTCTTCATATTGTTGCATTCTTGGTTGTGAGTTGGTAAGGTTAATGTGGCCCGTCATCAAGTGGTATCAGAGTGTACCTTCATTAGTGGTATCAGAGCAGGAGTTCCTAAGTGTACAAGCAGATCGCCGAAGTGTGAGGCAATTTGTACCAGGACCTTGGTTGGGTGAAGTTTATCAGAGCAGGAGTTCTTGAGTGTACAAGTAGATCGTCGAAGTGTGAGGCAGTTTGTACCAGGACCTTGGTTGGGTGAAATTTATCAGAGCAGGAGTTCCTGAGTGTATAAGCAGATCACCGAAGTGTGAGGCAGTTTGTACCAAGACCTTGGTTGGGTGAAGTTTATCAAAGTGGGGGTTCTTGAGCATGTAAACAGATCGTCGAAGTTGAGGCAGTTTGCACCAGGACCTTGGGAGGACATTCAGATTGATTGATGGATGCAGAGATGGAAGACTAAACTTGTTGAGGCATGATTGTGGAGAGTTGGTGGATTGCAAATCCATTGTCCTAGACTTGTGATGTGGTTCTTGATTGTTCGTGCAAGGTGGCAGGTTGCGATCTGACTTGCAAACAATTTGGTTGTCACAAGGAGCGTGGGAAGGATTTGTTGCAGAGGGATTACGAAGATCTTGGGAGATGGCTCCAAGAGGATTGGACCCTAAGATGATTGCAAAAATCCATGATATAGTGGAAAGGAATTTTTCTAAGATGTTTTCTCGGTTGGATGCTAGATTGGCTAATCAAGCTAAGAAGGTCAAGGTGGAAGAGGTTGGTTTTGCTGATCAGTTTGTGGAGTCTGATGTAGAACCTGCAGAGCAACTAGAGGTTGTTGCTAAAGATATTCCTAACTTTATTGATGTTGGAATGGAGATTGGTTCTCATGATCAGTTGGTTGAGTCTGACATGGAGATTGTGGAGCACTCGGTCATGGATGATCCAATTGTTGGTGGTGACTTGTATCTTGCAGAGCATCTTGTTGTGAGCAATGAGGTTGTTGGTGTTGAGAGTTTGGCATGTGTTGATGGAGATCTACATGTGGTTGCTGATGTGGAGTTTGTTATTGCTGGTATGGACTCACTAGTTGTTGATGTGAATGGGAGTTTGCTAATGAAGTATTATGTTTAGTTTGTTTCTAAGGGTGAGCATGCTGATTGGATGGTTGAGATTCGGTTGTTTGATAGAGTAATGCAGATGTGGAAGATTTGCATGGTGGTGTTGTTGTCCCTGTTGAGGTGGAAACCTTTGGTGAAGATGAAGATGGTTGAAGATCTTTCTTTTTGGTGCCAAAGTGTGGGACACACTTTTCTATCTACCGGGGAAGTCTGATGCAGGAGCATCTTGCATGGGAAAATTATTGAAAAAAAAAAAAAAAATTGGAAAAAAAAAAGAAAATAATTGGAGGAGGGAAGAAAGTGACGAAAATTAGAGGAGAAATAATAAAAAAATAAAAAAGGGAAAAAAGGAGAAAACAAAGGAAAAGGGGATTTATATTTTCGAGTTGCATATGTGGCATAATAAAAAATAAATTAAAAAATAAAAATAAATGGTTGTCATTCCATTTATCGAGGTGTGTGGGTAGAATTCTAGAAAGTTATGAATATTGTAGAAAGTTGTGGATATTGTGTAAGTGGAATTCTAGAAGGTTGTAGATAAGTCATGCATTGGGTGGTAAGTGCCTATTTAAGCAAGGCATATGAGCATTTCTAATCAAGCTCGAGGAGTAGAAGCTCAAGGAGTAGAAGCTTGAGAAGGAGAAGCTCGAGGAGTAGAAGCTTGAGAAGGAGAAGCTCGAGAAGTAGAAGCTTTGGAAGGAAAGCTTGGAAAGGTGAAAGTTGTGAAAGGTGAAAGCTAGAAGGAAAGTTGGAAGGTGTGAAGGCTTCAAGGTGTGAAAAAGAAGGAGGAAGTGAAGAGTGAGTTTTCCTGAGTCTGTGGACAGAGCGTCGAATGTGAGGCAGTTTACAACAGGATTGTGATGGACTTGTGAGTGTAGACAGAGCGTCGAATGTGAGGTAGTTTACACTTAGATCTTGGATAAGGTTGGAGAAGAGCTAGTGACTGCGGTTTAGAAACAAGGAGGTTGCTTGGTGGCTTGCGAGCACAAGTTGAGATCTTGGAAGTTTCTACCAGAGTGTGGATTTGGACTAGCTTGGGTTTGGATTGGATCTTGAGAGATCTTGCCTAAAAATGTTATTGTAATTACTATTGGATTTTCAAGTATAATAAAATTGTCTTCATATTGTTGCATTCTTGGTTGTGAGTTGGTAAGGGTAGTGTGGCCCATCATCAAGTGGTATCAGAGTGTATCGTCATCAATGGTATCAGAGCGTACCTTCATCATTTACTCTCTAATTTCCTTCTTTCTTAACTATTGGCAAGAACTTTGACGCAATGTATCTCTTGTTCTTATGGTGTAGTGCAAAAAAATTAAAATAGTGGAGTTTGGAAGTAGAGTGAGGAATGATCTTTTTAGTCATGGTGGTGAAAAATAATTTGTTTTGGGTGTAGCATTGGATTATTAATAACCAATTTTAAAATATTCAAACAAAAATATGAAATGAAGTGAAAAAGAATAGAGCAATATAATAAAGGCAAGGAAAATTCAAGTAAATTTAGAAAACTATAAATTTAGTAAACAAGTATGGATTGATAAATAAGAGATACTTTCTACTTTCTACAGTTAATCAAATTGTGATATTGTTATCATGATTTAGTTGTGTAGTTTTTGAGTTAAACTCATTGACCTATATTTCATGAGTAGGGGAAACGACCTAGTAGTTTCCCGGGCTAACTTCGTGCACCTAAAATTCCTAAATCGTACATCAAAATTTGCCAATTTTTTCGATGAAGCTCCCTAGGTGAGTGAAGAACTTAAAACTAACCTTTTAGTAATCCCACATTTATGGAACTCTTTGTAGAATCTGTAGAGTGCAAGATGGTCTAAAAGTGGCCAAAAAAGTGTTCTCCCAAAACCCGCCGCTATAACCCACCAATTACCCATTCCCTTTTAGGTTAAAAAAATTCACCCATTAATCTAATAACCAATTGTTTTTGTGTCAATGAATGTTCGCTTTATACTATGAACCTGCCCACTTGGTAAAAAAAGTGGTGATGTGGTCAAAACGCATTGTCCCTAGACGAAATCAAAACCTCATGTTATTACACCCCCGTCGTGACCCTAACTTAACCACAAATGACCATATTATTGTGCATAGTGACATGTACTACATTTGCAAATAGCCACATTACCACCTACAATTAACCCATTTACAAAGGTTGATTTATCCTAAACTGGTTTATTTTTGTCATCTACAAGTCAATCGTAGAGCTCCTGCCAACTCTGTCTATTGTCTTCGTCTCTCCCATTTTGCACAACCTTGTTGTTCTTTTGCATTTGAGGAGAGGACTCACAAAGTAAAAATATCTCGTTATTTATCATTCACTTAGTGTTTCCATGATTATCCTACAGTTTTCGTTGTATGTTTTTAGTGTTTTTCCAATCTAGAGGATCAAGAGATTGTTGGTATTGTCGAAAACTAGGGCATAAGAAGAAATATTGATGGACTCGAAAGAGTAATGAAGGATACAAACAAGATAGAAGTAAGGAGGTAAATGTGGTAAGTAATAAATTTGAAGAGGATGCTTTACTTCATTCTTTAGAAAGTGTTGATGATTCATGGGTTTTAGATTTAGGGGCTTCATTTCATATGACTCCCCATAGAGGTTTTTTTTTTATTATATCCAAGGGAATTTTGAGCTTGTTTATTTTGGGGATAATGAACCCTATTAGATTTTTGGAAAGGGAAAAATTAAGATTAAATTGTACAATAGGAATCATTGGCTACTACAAGAGGTAAGGCATGTTCCAAGGCTAAGTAGGAATTTAATTTTAGTAGGGCAGCTAGGTAATGAGGGTTTCATAGTTACTTTTAATGATAAACATTGGAAGATTTCAAAAGGATCCTTTGTAGTAGAAAAAGGAGTGAAAGTAGACACCTTGTATCTTTATACAAGTCATATTGTTCCTTCTACTTTAATTATTTTAGAGAAAAATGAATGTTCAGGAACAATTGTTGTAGTTGAGCAAGGAGAACAAACAGATGTTGTAAATTCTGATACAACACTATGGCACAACCAACTTGGGCACATGAGTGAGAAAGGTATGAAATTAATTCATTGAAAGAAATTTTTACTAAGTTTGAAATATGTCAATATGGATTTCTATGAAATTTGTTTGTATGGAAAGAAAAAGAGAGTGAGTTTTGTGAAGAGTGAGAAGGAAAAGAAATATGAGAAATTAGAGTTTTTTCATATAGATATATAGGGACTAGTTCAGGTGTCTTCCCTTGGTGGTTCTCATTATTCTATTACATTCATTGATGATGTGACTAGGAAAGTATGGGTTTATTTCCTTAGACAAAAATATGATGTATTTCAAACTTTTAAAAAATGGAAATGCTTAGTTGAGAATGAGACTAATAAAAGATTAAAATGTCTTAGATCCGATAATGGTGGTGAGTATTATAGAAATGAATTCGAGGATTATTATTCCACTAATGGTATTGGTAGGCATAAAACTATTCCAAGGACTCCACAAGAGAATGGAGTGGTTTAATGCATGAACAATACAATAATTGAGTGTGCAGGGAGCATGAGGTTGCATGTTGCACTACCCTTAAACATGTGGGCAAATGCTACCAATACTATTGTATATTTGATTAATAGAGGTCACTCTACTCCTTTGGGTTGTGGTATTCTAGAGAAAACATGGACTGGTAAGAAAGTGAGTTATTCTTTTCTCAAAACCTTTGGTTGTATAACATTTACAAATATAGATTATTAAAATAGAACCAAGCTAGAAGCTAAGTAAAAAAAAAAGTGTATTTGTTGGACATGTTATTGATGAATTTGGTTATAGGTTTTGGGATTTTGAAAAGCATAAAATTGTAAGAAATAGGGGTGTCATATTCAATGAGAAAGTGTTATACAACAATCTGTTGTAGCAACAAAAAATACCACACACTCCAGTGAATGTTAGATGGTCAACAAGGCTAAGTAGACCTATAGAAAGATTTTTTGCCTCTTTTTATTCTATTTTATTAATAGATGTTGGTGAACCTAAATATTATTATGAAGCTATGCAAGTGGATACAAAGCTTCAGTGGGAGTTTGTAGTGATAGAGGAAATGAACTCCTTGCTAGTAAATCAAAGTTGGGATTTATGTAAGTTACCTGTACATAAAAGGGCTTAACTAAATAAATGGGTTTACAGGTTGAAATAAGATGATGGACGTACAAAAAGATTTAAACCTAGGTTAGTGGTAAAAGGATTTGCACAAAAAAAGGGAATTAACTTTGATGAGATATTTTCTCCTATTATTAAAATGACTTTTATTCATATATTTTTAAGTATTATGGCTACTAATGATTTTCATTTGGAGAAGCTTGATGTTAAAACAACATTTCTTCATGGTGATTTGGGTGAAGAGATATATATGGCACAACCACAGGGATTTGAGGTCAAAGGTAAGGATAATTTAGTGTGCAGATTGAAAAAGCATTTATATGGATTGAAGCAAGAACCTCGACAATGGTATCTTATGTTGGAACTCAAAATTGAAGCATTGATTTTGAGTATCGTTCTGAAAGCTAAGCCTAATTGAGCCCATATAAGAGCTTTTCATGCATATGTACCTGGCTATCATTTTGAGGCCTATGATTTGTTTCAAGTGTTTAACATCTTTCATTTAGTAAATGCATGTGTCCTATGTTGATAAGTTTTCATTATGAATCATTCCATGAAGCGTCATTTTGAGCATTACTCAAATTTGTATTTTTGCCCAAGTGTTAAACAACGATAGGAATCCTAGTTTGCAATTGAATATCTTGCACTTGGTTAAGTTTCATGACTCACCACTTTGGGTGTGTTTATTATGCATACCAAAGAGCCTATGTTTCATAATTCAAGTTGTTTCAATATGTTTTGCCTAGGTTTTGAATCACTCAAAGTTGGTTGTTTACTGTTGTCATAACGATGCATATTGCTTAGAATTCTGGGAAGCCCTATTTGACCAGTTATAACTTTGACTCAGTTGAACCTATTGAAGAATTCATTTTACATTACATTATAGGGGTTAGAGGCATGCTATGTTCCAAATTTGAGCCTATGATGAATCTATTTGACTAGTTTTCAAACACAATTCCAAATGCAATTTCTAAAGTTTTTACCGGTATCAGAATTTGTAGATTGATCAGTAGCCCTGTTCGGGATGTTATAACTTTGAATCCATTATTATTTGATCCAAATGGATTGTCCCACTATTTTCTACTCTAAAAATATTATTAGTGTGTCAATTTTTAAATCTTGACGAATATGTTTGCACTGCAAAGCGATATTGTTGAGAAGCTTCTTTTCCCCTATGCAATAACGCCACCAAATACCTCATGTAATGTTTCATGTATTCCCTACTGAATTTTTTTTGCAACCTGGAACCACCTTCTTGAAACTCAAGTAACCAATTTCTATCTATAACACTTTTGTGTTTACTTGTGCACTCATCAAACCTAGAAATAGAAAGGGAAGTAGTGAATTTTGAACAAATATTTTTCTCATGTATTTTGAATATAGATACAAGGTATATATTCTCTATCTATTGACAATAGAATTCCCCCATCATCCTTTTGAATGCATTAGTGTTTAATATTATATGTATTAACACATTCTCTAATAATTTCTTGGCATAAAATGATAGGAGGAAATATAGAAACTTCAACTAGGTCACTCTCTACAATTTGTTCCATAAAGGGGTTTTTCTGCCTATTTTATCAATCTTTCTTTAAAATCCTCTAGGTCAAATTACATGAGGATTGTATCTCTTAATGTAGGGGTTTTTCAGACTAATCTAGTTACATTATCAAAAATATGTAAAGCATACTTCATAATCACAATATTTCTCTAGCTCAATAGGGAGATAAAATTTCTTTTAAATGCCTTAATAAATGCAAATTGTTGATAATAGAAAGTTTTTGAAACTTGCCTTTCAAGCAGAAAGCACCTGCAACTTTTGTGAATGTAAAACCAATATTTGCCTTTACCACTTCACCTCAAATTAGTGACTATAATTAAATAATTAATCTTTTCCATTCTAAATACTCATACTAGATGAAATCTTGGGGATTAATTACACTATCTCTTAACTCGTGATGATTGATCATGATGTGACATCTTGGCAGCATGAAAATTTAATACCCATCACCTCATGACATAATCTTACCTTCCAATGATTGCATCCACTCCTACCAGCTCACTAGTTTATAATTACCTAAAGGTTGTGAGAATATTCCTCTTAAATAGACAATACCTTTTACAAAATCCTCGTAAATATCACCCCTTTCAAATAATATGTACCACCTTTTACCAAATGAACTCACTTGAACCATTTTAAAAGTAATTCATATAGGTTCATACTCTCCTCCAATAAGTATGCACATTTTGAAATAACAAAACTGTAGAAATCATGTCAACACGGGCTGATGTGACTGGTTGCTAAAGCCATAAGTATTTGAACTTTAAAGATTAATGAACTATATTGAACCTTGAGTATAAATGGTTCAACTCTATTCATCTCAATTCAAAGGGGTTCACTGGGATCAAAGAGGTTCACCAAATTTTATTGCAAACTTAACAATTTTGAAAAGATGACAAGCACTAAGTGAGGAGTTGACATATATGAACTCTATGAACTTCATGAACCACTACAAACCCAATTTTCAAAGGAATGAACTATGATGAACTCCTTTGGACCCATTTGAACCAAGATGAACTCCTAAGAGAAAGACCTTATTTTTTAGGACTTTAGGGGTTAAACTTTCAAAAGGTGTACAAAAGGAGATCAACAAAGGTGTAATGCAAAGCATGACAACATCAACAAAGCACAAACAATACAAGTGGAAAGAGATACAATTAAAATACATTATCAATGTCTATCCAAAGTATTACAATATCCTAGATGAGAAATCAGACCAATGTGAGTTATTCAGTTGGAGTGACTAACTTTTATACAAGCAATTTTATAACATAGAGACTTGGATTGGTCTTAACTTTTGGATTCAATAATTGAAAACTAGAAGCAGATAGATGCAAGTAGATATGAATTATCTCATGTTGGTCATGTTACCTAAGAGGAATCAATCTTAGAATATGAGAGTGGGAATGATAAAGATATGAGATAAATGATGGAGATAAATGAGTGATAATTGTTTTCACAAATGGGGCCCTCAAGTAGTATTAACCTAGATGGACTTGAAATGCTTGGAAGGTGTGAGTTTGACAAGACAAATAGATGGGGAAAATGTGATACCTAAGCATTTACATGCTACAACCACCCAATTAATAAATATAACAAAGAAAAATAGGAATGATGGGATCATCTTACATTCCCTTGACATGTCACAATATAAAATGTCACAAGAACAAGAGGACACATTCACAATAGTTACAACCCATAGTACTTGTTTCTTTTCCTGGCCATTCTACATAATCATCCGAGGAGAAAAAGTTACAAGAAAGTCTTACTTGATAAGTTGCATAAGAAATGCACTAAATAATAAGATTTTATGGGGAAAATGAAAATCCTCACACTGGCCCTATATGTGTTTCTACATTCAACATAAAAAGCGAAAACTATACATTTAGCCCTTATAATTCCTATTAAAGAAATGCAAGCATTGCAGGGTCAAGCATTCAAAACATTACTAGAAGAATTAATGGACATAAGATACATTCGAATAGATTAACTAAGCTTCATAGGGATAAAACCATTGTTAAAAATGATAGCAAATTGAGGCAAGTAATCCCTCACAATAGACACATGTTCTTTGGGGGGTAACTAGAATCCTTGTCAATGACTTAACATAATTACCATTAATACAAGAAAAGCCTATTTATGAATCATAGTCAATTGCAAGAACATTATGGGGACAATTTACAATAGTAGTCACCTTAAAGACTATATATTGAAAAAAGATGAAACTTCAAAATAGGCACAATTTTGGTAGTTTTAAAAAATATTTGAGAAGACAAACTAAGAAATAATAATTGGGAACTTTTGATGAAACACATAGACACACAATTGACATCAAATAAAGAAAAATAATTTGAAAAACTTATGCACCTTACTTTGACTAACAATTTGGTCAAACGACATAATAGGAAAATGTTAAAATTCCTAAACTATCTAGTTGTAGTAAGTGTTGCAAAAAACATCATAAGCACAATAGAAAATGTCACTAGCGGTGAACAACTTGAGAAGAAGATCCTTCTTTGTAAAGGCCAATGCATCATGGTAACAACAAACATATGGACGCAGTCAAGGATGGCAAATGGAGCTCTCTACAAAATAGTTCAAATAATTTACAACCATGGATCTACCCACCAAATGTTCTCACATATACTGGAGTGAGGATTTGAAAACTAACACAATCTACCATTTAATGAGGATTGCCCCAATATTGTATTGATTATTCCCGCATGACTAAGCAATTGAAGGAAAAAACCAATGACCATGGCATGGGCTATAACAATTCATAAATTCTAGGGTCTAACACTACCAAGAAACAATCAACATTTGAAGAAAAAAGATACAAGGCTTAATAGTCATAGCTATATCAAGAGCCAAATCATTAAAAAACCTTCACATTCAATCAAATAATGAAATTTCAAGTCAAACACCTTACCAAATAATTAGATTCACCCATTTTTTAGCATGCACTTCATGCAGGGGGGGGGGAGAGAGAAAGAGAGAGAGAGAGAGAGAGAGAGAGAGAGAGAGAGAGAGAGAGATGTACATTCCTATTTGTTGTCTAATTCTATTTGTAAAAGTAATGTAAGGCTAAATATATTTTTCTAATTTTTTGATCGATAAGAGGCCAAAGTCAACATTAATTATTATTATTATGTGTTTTATTAATTATTATTATTTATTAAGTTCAAGTAGATTTGAACCCAAGACCTCCCAGATAAGAGGTTCACAATTTTACAAAGCATTTTAGGCTCATGCCTAAGCTAGTTATAAACTTTAATGAAAAAGCCTATTCATGAAAAGAATAAAATGAGAAACTCCTATAGTAAAAATGAAAGACAAAACTAAAGTAAAACACATAAATGAAGATTATGATATTACTAATAAAATTGAAAGCAAACAAAAATGTGAGACAAACAAGGAGATCAACGATAGATGATGAAAATAGAATATGATGAGCGCACAAACCAAGAAAAAATGAACACAAGAAGAAAGGAGTTTTTTATTATCAGAAATGATATGCCACTACATTCATTACAGCAAAAACATACTCAACTATATGCTCTATGGGCTTACAACATAATAGGATTCTGGAGAAAAACCCTTCTCACAATATCTTCTCCCAAACTCCACAAAAATCGCCTTTACAATGTAGGAAATGACCTTAAGTAACCCAAATTAGGTTTAAGGTTAGGATAAATTTAAGAATATTCCATTTTTCATCCACCCCCAAAGTAGAAGGTTCTAGAAGACACATCAAAGGTCGGTGCAAAATTAGAATAATCCAGAAATGGTAGTCCAACTTCTAGGAGGCATAACTTTTGATTTGAGACTCTAACTGATGAACCATTTACATTTTCAAAAAGCTCTTTGACCACTCTATATGACTATGGACAAGTTTCACTCATACCCCATTTTTTGGGCTTGTAAAAGGACATTTAGTGTGTCAAATCTGATTTTGAAGTATTCTTAGGAGGTCTCTAGGCAACTTAAAACTACAATAACTTTCAAATTGTAAAGCCTTTTGACCTATTTTTTTTCTAGAGTGCTTGAAACTACAAGTAAAATCATCCCTCTAAATTGAACCCTCTGAATTCATTAGAAATGGGGAATACTAAGGGGGGGTGTGAATAAGGATTCTACAAACTTTAGGTCAAAATTGGATATTATCAATTGCCTTTAACTTGCATATGAAAGCAAACTAATTATACTAAATAGTAAATATAACCATGCAATAAGAGAACTCATAACACCATAATTTTTTTTAACTAGGGAAACCCTCACTAAGGGAAAACCTTGGTGAGGATGGTACCCACAAAATGATCCACTAATCAAAAGTATTTGGCTAAAGATATTGACCCTATTAGGAGTCTATTACATGCATATAGTGTCTCGTTCCTTGTTAGAGGACTTAGGCCTTTTTAGAAGCCTTAGCCCTATTAGGATTTGTTACATACAAATACTAAATCTATGCAAGAAGATCCCAATACCCTAACATTCAATATACAATGTAATTCCTTGATACAAAAATATAGATACAAAAAAAATCTTCGCTTGTTGTTGATATCTTCAATATCAAATATAACTCTTGTTGCTCTTTCAAAAATTGCATACCTCTAATCATACATTAGAATTTTCATCACATAAAGTTTTCATAGTCTTCCATAGAAGCACACTTAACTTTGCATTTACAAACTTTCCTTTATACCTTTGTAATTCTCAA
This sequence comes from Cupressus sempervirens, assembly GCA_028749045.1. Classification (NCBI taxonomy): domain Eukaryota; kingdom Viridiplantae; phylum Streptophyta; class Pinopsida; order Cupressales; family Cupressaceae; genus Cupressus; species Cupressus sempervirens. Next base: position 821,212,666 of record CM053791.1, on the reverse strand, counting down.
AATACTGTCGAGTAAGCCTTTAAGCTTTAACACGTTTGGCAAATTATATTATTATAAATTTTTGTCTCAGGGTAAAGATCTAGAATGTCATCCCTAAATAATTAAGTAATTATTTTCTAAACAAAATAATTATTAATCCATAATTACCCATTTCCTATCATACTTTGTTCGGGTGTGTATACTTTCACAATTGGTAAAATTGTTATATCTCTTTTTGTACTGACTCACATACTTGAACACGTCATCCTAACACTTTTTCATGTACATACCTAACTACACATGTGCCAATAATTCTTTAGTCAACTATGCATTTCAAAATTACATTTTCTCTACCAAATAAACTAACTAATACTTAGACAATTGTATAAGTATGAATGACACAACTTCATCTTCAAGGTTTGCATTCTTCAAACTAAAGATATGTTGTCATAAATGACAACATTTAATATCTACCTAAGCCAAATTTCCAAAAATTCCCCCCTTTAACATTGATGGGAACATATGGGAAAATTGGCTAAGTCCCAAAATGTTGATCAAAACTTTACAAAAATATCGGCCTTGAGAAAATTTACAAAACTTCAAAATTTGTAGATCATTATATTTGCATAACCATATTTCCTTATATCTCCTATTACATTGTAGCTCCCCCTTTGACTATAATACTTTACATTATTACTACTACACACATCATACAATTTTCCTATATTACTGCCCCTTTGACATCAATGGCAAAGGTGTCAAAACTTATATACAGTTCAAAATTTGGATCTATACCTCTACATTAGGTAGATAATCGGGTAATAAAATCATCAAAACTTATCTTTAGACTCTCTAAGTTATTTTTTCATGAGTCATCAACTCCCTCTAATATAGTGAGAATAACACGTAGCCCATAGGATGCAATTTCTACTACATTCAAATCTGAATAGACAGATTTATCAAAGGATGTCTTTTCTTGCAGACATTCCTCTCCTTTTTGCTCAAGGGTTGTTATCTTCAAAGATAGGTTCTCTCGAAGAAGTGAGAATATTTTTGCAATTCTCTCTTTGTTCATCTCAATAAGACTTATTTCATCATAAGTCTTCCCAATATTTGCCTCAATATCTTCTACCCTTTTATCAGGTTGTTGAAGTTGATTTACTAGTTTTTAGATTTCTTCATGCTTCTTCGTCATCTCGTCATCATTGTCCTTAGTGAACTTGAATGATAATAGACACTTTGCATAGTGCATTTCCTTCCTGTTAACATTTCCCTATATCTTTTATACACACATCAAGAGCTCCCAAGTCATTTTTAGTATTTTTGACAAATAATGTCAAACATTTGCGCATTATGCTTGAACTGTTAGAAAGGTAGTGAACTTTGCATCAAAGGATTTCACTAATTCCTTGGCTCTAGCTACAAATATTGTCCTATCACTTGTGATGGAACTGTATTATGCATTTTGTTCAACACTTATGTTAGAGTCTTTTCCAAACTGTGCACTCTCTTGTTCTTCTTTAGTAGCTTATTCAAAGATGGCATAAGTCCTTTCTGATCAGCATCATCATCTGACACTATTGCTACTTATTTTGCCTTCTTTTCTTGACTTTTCTTTTCCTCTTCTTCTTTCTATTTCATCTTCTTTTCTTCTTCCTTCTTTTTCTTCTTCTTCTTCTTCTTCCTCCTTCCTCTTTTTCTCTTCTTGTTTCTTTCTTTTCTCTTCTTCCTTCTTCCTTCTTTTTCTCTTCTTCTCTTCTTATTTCTTTCTTCATTGTCAGAGCTAGTGGAACTAGTTAAATTGCCAAAATTTGTGCAATAATCCTTAAAAAGATCTTCTGATGTATTGATTATTACCTTGGTGCTATCAATATGCATAGTATCTATGGAAATTGTTATCTGTGGAGTAAGAGATGCCTCTTCCATGACTATATCCTTTCTTGTAGGTTCCTTTGTATCCTTCTTCTCTTCTTGTTGATTAGCTTTCTCTTGAACTATCATTATTTTTAGAATTGTTGCCTCTATTTCCTTGTTCACTTCTTCATAATTTCTTCCCACGATGAGTATGGTCCTTGTCTTATTTTTCAAGGTGCAAGGTTACTCAACAAAACTTGCAAGTGATTTTCATCTTTAACTTCACAAAGTTTTCTAAGGTGATTCTCTCTTATCTTTTTGTCTTCTTCCACAACTCTCTCTTTTTTGTTTAAAAGTATTTTATACAGGTCTATTGAAATGAGAGCTTATATGTCATGTCCCCTTTTCAAATAATTAAAAAAAAAAATCTTTGCTAAGGCAGGCAGGCCCAAGAAAGTGAAGTTTCGAAAAAAGGGGGTTAATCTTTGGAAACCGTTGGACTAATAAATGAAAATTATTATTAAAATATGTTTCATTAACCTCTCTTGGACGTGAGTTACAGTTATGCCCTCTTTTAAGGGGTTTTGGAGGCATTTTGGGCTCATTCCAGAACTTGATTTTGGGGAATTCTCTGTTATTCTTCAAAGGCTGCCAAACCTGTGGAGAAGGAGACCCAAGAACGGGAGTTTGCAGGTTTCCAGGGAGACCCAAGAATGGGAGTTTGTAGGTTTCCATGAAGGCTAAGGATGGGAGTTTGAAGCCATTCCATGTGCATGCTCATACAGAGTTTGCCTTTGTGCTGAACAGTGCAGATTTGTGGGTTTTCGGTTGTGTTTTTTTGCATGAGTTTGGTGTTTTCAGTTGAGCATTTCATATCAGTTTTGGTTGCTGCTGTATTTCAGACTTTAAGCTGTTAAAATAGAGCTGAATATATGTATTGGGACGTGATTAAACTTTTGAGATAGTTTATTAGTGTTGTGTGGTGTTTCCGGGCATTTTTGTGTTAATTTCGGGAGCCCGATGAGCATAGTTTTTGTCCTACATTTGAGAACTATTGTGTAAAGGTTATACGGATCTGGAAATGTCATTTTGTAGGCTTTTATGCTGCTGAAATTTCTGTAAAAATGTCCACTTTCAGATTTATTAATAATTGGTGAAGCTGTGAAGCTTTTGGCACAATTTCTGGCATACCCGATTTGGGGTTTCTTGAGAAATTTGGAGGATCTTTGTGATATTAGTTGTTTGATCTTAAAGATCTGATTAAAGGTTGGAAATTTCATATCAAAATCAGAAAAGGGGACATTTCAGTGGTATCAGAGCCATGATCTTGCCAGCCTGAGGGTTTGTAGAAGTTTGCAGGTCAGTTTTGACAACTACCCAGATCTTGCATTTCAGTTTTGAGAACTACCGAAATCTTGCATGTCATAATTTATGATTGCATCTTGCTTCTAATCAGCTGCATGTCAAAATTTATGGTTGCATGCTACTTCTAATCATTTTCATGTTAGTTCTTGGTGAATTTGGTGGTTGTAGAAGTTTGCATTTCAGTTTTGACAAGTACCCAGATCTTGCATGTCAGTTTTGACAACTACCCAGATCTTGCATGTCATAATTTGGTGGTTGCATGTTCCTTCTAATCAGTTTCATGTCCAAATCTATGGTTTCATGCTACTTCTAATCATTTTCATGTTAGTTCTTGGTGAATTTGGTGGTTGTAGAAGTTTGCATGTCAGTTTTGACAACTACCCAAATCTTGCATGTCAATTTTGACAACTACCCAGATCTTGCATGTCATAATTTGGTGGTTTCATGTTGTTTCTAATCAGTTGCATGTCCAAATCTATGGTTGCATGCTACTTCTAATCATTTGCATGTTAGTTCTTGGTGTTTGAAGAAGTTATATCCTATTGGGGTTACACTCTACTTTATCCAGAATGGACAGGTATAGTACAGAGTCTCAGAGGGAACGATCTTGGAAAATTGATAGCCAGAGTCAAAATAGTAGAAAGGATGGTTATTTAGACATTCGAGATAAACTTATGAAAATAAGCCATGACATGTCTAAACAGTTGGTTGAGCACCACCGTATAATGAATGACATGTTATCTGACCCAGCTAAGGTGGATAAGTTGACTGGATTTCTATTTGGCAGATTTTCTCACAAGACAGATGACACAATTCCCAAGAACTTGCACGAGGAGTTTGAGAAACTAGCTGATAGCCAGGTAGAGGTCTCAGATTCTACTCTGCCATAGGAGGTGGTGGGAAAGGATATTACACAGATTGATAGTAACGATCAACTTGATACTCAAATTGAGACAATTGTTTACAAGTTGTCAAAGGGTGATGCCACAGGTATTCAGGATGGTATAGTTACAACAGGCAGTGACTACAGTGTAGTGGGTTCAGATGATGATTATGAGGATTTTGTTGTGCAGGATGGTGAGATACCTGGTAGAGATGAGCAAACATTGAGCATTCATGAATTTGCTGAGAAAGAGTACCAGGCACAGTTAGATGCTTCATCACATGAGGTTGAGGCAGGTAGTACTTCACATGATTTATCCCGCCAGCTGAAGGTGAGTGAAGATAGTATTTTGACTTCATTATCTCATCATGATAGGTATGTGGAGTTAGTTGGTATTGGTCATATTACTCAAGTGAGGATTTTGCTTGAGTTACCAGCTGATTCTAGTTTACAGATATGGACTCAAGATTTTTATATTGGCATTTGGGATTCAGTTGACAGGAGATCTTTACCACTTTTTGGTAGCAGTGTTTCTTTGGGTGCTATCATGGATTTGATTAGCAGATTGCACGGTGTTGTCTTTTCTTGTGCTAGCAGCTTGTCCAATGTTGGTATTAGTTTTTATACACCAATGTTGGGCTTTGTTCATATATCCAGTCGACCATACTTGCTAGAATGTGTTGATGATATTTCATATTTGGTAGTGTGTATAGATGAGTCCCAGGATCATATTGGCATTGATGACATCCAGGAGGATGCAGTGGGCAATTTTGAAAACTTAGTTTCCTTGGGTATAGAGGAGTTGGACAGCAATGCTAATGTGTTTGATACTTCGTATGTTGATATGAGTTTTAGATTTGATTCACAGGATATGGATGGTAATACTCTAGAGACTAGTAACTTTGAGGATACTCCTTTAGACAGTGCATCAGAGGAGGTTTGTAGGAGACAGTCAAGCCAGTGCCATCATGTGTCTAATCAGTTGAGAGTTAGTGACCAAGACATTGCTATCACTTGCCAGCATTTCGATGCTGCTCATCAGTTGTTAGCAGTTTATGGATGGGGTTCTCCTACTAGTGATGAGCAGGAAGGCAGTTATCTTTCCTTGACAGAGTTCCACTCTTTATGGGAGGCTATCCAGATTCTGATACAAGATTATATGCAGTTGGTAGCCGACAGAGATTATCTTATGAAGTGGGGCAGTACAGCATATGATGCATTGTTGGCCAAGGAAGATGAGGTGAGTGAGCTTACTGAGCAGCTTGTGGTGACTTCTGAGATTCTTGAGAGTACACAGTTGGCTTTCAAGGAGTCACAGTTTCATTTGGCTAAGGTGACCATGGAGTTAGAGTGACTACAGTCTTCACCTGATTCTATACAGTCACAAGCAGTGGTGTTTTGTTGATCCGAGGATGTCCATGGCCGAGATTGTCAGAGACAATGGAGATGGGGATGCATCCATTCTTGATACTAACATTGGAATATCAGGTTCATTCCCACTAGAGTTAGGTTCAGTTGAGTTGGGTGTTGTAGCAGATTGTTGTATGCCTGACATGGTGGTAGCCTCTAGTATTGATGGCACAAAGACTAGAGATTTATCAAAGATCATGTGTGATGTTGGTGAGTCAGCAGTTGGCATGGTTACTACTAGTAACACTACTCCCTTGGTGATATCTTCGGAGGTAGTAGTTAGTTCCAACATGGTTAATGATCAATTGCAGTTAGTTTCATCTGGATTACAGTCTGAGCCACTGACTGAGATTGGTGCATTCTATCGGCATTACACTGTGAGGTACGCTCATCAATTTACCTTTGATGACCATGTTGATGAGATAATGATACAGAGATGTACTTTGGTTCCTAGTGCTTATCATCAGTTATGGGACAATTTGATGCCTCAAGATGAGAGTTGTGATGGGCATGACATGGTGATAGGTTCTGCAGTTGACAGCTTGATAATATGTGACTTAGAGCAGGAGTTTGCGAGTGATGCTTCAGTGGGTGTTGTTATTGATTCTACTCCTTTGGCTATGACATCTCTTGACTTAGCTAGTGATCAGTCACAGTGGGTTGTATCACTTGTTCATGGTGAGCTGTTGACTGAGGTTGGTTTTTTTAATCAACATTATATTGCAGGGTATGTACATCAGTTAGCATTTGATCCTTGTTTTGAGGAGTTGATGGCAGGAAAATTTGGTTTGGATTCCATTTCTTACTCTTTATCTTGTAATGTCTTTTCACCATCAGCAGTGCATGGGAGTTATGGTTATGAGATAGTGGCCGGTGATTTGCAGAGTTATGTTGACTGCAGGAGTTGTACAATGTGTGGATTCTCCATGCTTAGTACAGTTTCATTCGAGAGCGTTCACCATTGTTGCAAAGTTGGATTGTACATTCCGTATAGGCCAGTGGGATGCGTTGATGGTATTTACTGTGTTGGTAGTGGGATTTGTCCACTTTACTTGGGTTTTGATGTTCTAAGAGTTTGTGTCTCATGGGTTTTTGACTATGGTGGTGGTGATTTTGGAGTTTGGTTGAGCTATAATTGTCAGTTTGATTATGGATTCCTCTTGGTCATATTGCAGAGGATATTGCAGGAGCCTGTGTTAATTGGTAGTAGTATAGTTCATGACTACATTTGGGATCCAGGTGGATTGATTGGTTTATTGTTCAACCATTACTTGAGGACAAGCAATGTTTGGGAGGGGAGGACTTGTCATGTCCCCTTTTCAAATAATAAAAAAATAATAATCTTTGCTAAGGCAAGCAGGCCCAAGAAAGTGAAGTTTAGAAAAAAGGGGGTTAATCTTTGGAAACCGTTGGACTAATAAATGAAAATTATTATTAAAATATGTTTCATTAACCTCTCTTGGATGTGAGTTACAGTTATGCCCTCTTTTAAGGGGTTTTGGAGGCATTTTGGGCTCATTCCAGAACTTGATTTTGGGGAATTCTCTGTTATTCTTCAAAGGCTGCCAAACCTGTGGAGAAGGAGACCCAAGAACGGGAGTTTGTAGGTTTCCAGGGAGACCCAAGAACGGGATTTTGTAGGTTTCCAGGAAGGCTAAGGATGGGAGTTTGAAGCCATTCCATGTGCATGCTCATACAGAGTTTGCCTTTGTGCTGAACAGTGCAGATTTGTGGGTTTTCGGTTGTGTTTTTTTGCATGAGTTTGGTGTTTTCAGTTGAGCATTTCATATCAGTTTTGGTTGCTACTGTATTTTAGACTTTAAGCTGTTAAAATAGAGCTGAATATATGTATTGGGACGTGATTAAACTTTTGAGATAGTTTATTAGTGTTGTGTGGTGTTTCCGGGCATTTTTGTGTTAATTTCGGGAGCCCGATGAGCATAGTTTTTGTCCTACATTTGAGAACTGTTGTGTAAAGGTTATACAGATCTGGAAATGTCATTTTTTAGGCTGTTATGCTGCTGAAATTTTTGTAAAAATGTCCACTTTCAGATTTATTAATAATTGGTGAAGCTGTGAAGCTTTTGGCACAATTTCTGGCATACCCGATTTGGGGTTTCTTGAGAAATTTGGAGGATCTTTGTGATATTAGTTGTTTGATCTTAAAGATCTGATTAAAGGTTAGAAATTTCATATCAAAATCAGAAAAGGGGACATTTCATTATATATTTGTAAAATTCTTATCATTAAGAATTAAATGTCTTATTACAACATTTTCTAACTGAAATCTTTCAAAACAACTATACAAATCATAAAACTTGTTAAGTTGTGCAAAATTTCCTTTTTTGATGATGAAATCATTTAGGGTCTCAATTCTTGGCTTCCACGCCTTTATACCTATAGGTATCTTGGTTTCTACCTTTCACTCTTCAACTTCCTTCACCTTTGTTTCCTCATGTGATGACTCTGATTTAGACACAACTATCTGTGTCTTTCTTCTGGGAATAAGAGTTTTTCTTTTCTTTTCAGGTCCTGTAACCATCTGCTTGACTCTCTTCTACTGATTTGGAGGTTCTATTTTCTCCTTCTTAACCTCTATTAGTCTTGTGGAATTTTTGGTTCTAGGAGGAGTGGTTGACTGTACTTTTACAATGCTCACATCCTCTTTATCATTCTTCTTTTGTGTTGTCTATACAACAATAGGTTGTACCTATGAGACTGTGGCATATGGTGCACTAGGAATCTGTGATGGGGGTCATGTCATTGTCACTCCTTCTATTGCTTCTACTACTACCAATGGTATGATAGCCAAAATGTCTAATTGACCACTTGCCTTTAATTCTTTGGAAATATCCATAGATCCCCTAAGTTCCTCTTTTTTCATACCTATTTCTTTTAGAATGGCTTCAAATTTCTTATCAACTATCTTCTTGATGTCTTTACTATATATCTTACTATGCACTTCTTTCGTCTTTTGTTCATTTATGTCCCCCATCTAGGACACTCTTCATCTCTTTTAGATTCAAGGATTTTCCTCGCATATCCTTCTATCATCTCATAGCCCATAGGGTCAATGAATTTGACTCTAGCTTCTACTGCTTCCATGCATGTTACATCAGTTTCTACCATAAAACAAATATCATGTTTTTACTTTTCCACTAAATATGGTGGAATTTTATATCTCTATTTCATCTCAGACTGGAAATGTTTAATCATTCTTGTAATATCCTCCGTTATTATTTCTTCAAAATTTCTTCTGTAATGATGTGTGATCAGGTTCATTGTGCAATTGTTTTCATTACATTCATAATCAGACATTCCTAGAAATTTTCTCATAACTCAAAAACATAAATGTGTGACAAGGGATTCAAGTCTAAATACTACATTTTTGTTCTTCTTAATCTTCTCAATATTATCCAAATCTATTGATTTAGAATCTCACACATGTTCACTTTCTCTATCTTTACTAACATAAGATATATTGCATATATAAATCTAACAAGCACAAAGTTTATCCTAGAATTGTAACTCAAATTGTATCCAATGATTTTACTCAATAATCTGACATATATTTCCTTAATTAGATCTAATCTCATGTTATTGTTATCTAATTTGGTTTTTAGAGTGGTCTATACTAACTTCTTGATGTTTTTCTCATTAATAGGGTTGCATCCTTCATTACTTAGACCTTTCATCTTATGAATCATATCATAGTCTATCATCATAGGGATGTCTCCTACCCGAAACATTTCCTCATGGATTTAGCTCATAATTATCAAATTTAGTATAAAAAAGATGTCTGATGATATTTATCTCATCTAGGTGCTCAAAGCCTTGTTTCACCGATAGGTCATTGTTTCATACTAAGTTCATCTCCTTATGAATGTCACTATCACCAATGCTTTCAAACTTATAATGAATGTAGGCTCTAATATATTCTACGTACAATACATTTGAGGGAACTTGTAAAAATGCTCCTAATGGATCATCTTCCAAAGACACATAAGGGTGTTTTTTAAATTTGTACCTAAGGCATTCATTAACATCATAGACTGTTGATGTAGTCATTGTTTCAGATTAAAACCTTAGAATTTCAATTGCATGTATGATAAATACCTCAATTACACGTAGCTAGGGCTTTCTACAATTTTCTTTAGAAAACTCTTTCAACTTGTCTTTAATTCACTCTTTACTACTCATTAACTCTTTACACCATCAAATGATACATAAGATCTCATTCTCATCCTTTAAATCTTACCAAATCAATCTCTTCATTAATTGTGGAAGTACGCAATTCATGAAAAAATATATTTTAATTACCGCTACTCTTGTTTTCTTTTGAGTACACACAAATGATCTCCAAATCACCTCTGCTCTTAACCATAGCTTTAGTTGATCGTGAAATACCTCATACCAACTACACAAGTCTTAATTTTCTATTTGCTACTTTTTTTTCCTTTTTATGCTTATTTTAGCCATAAATGATGCTTAATTCAAATAAGATGGATCACATACAATTTTTGACTTCAATCTTCCTTCAGATTTATCAAATGACTATTCTTTCAATACTACATGTGAACTTGATGGATCTTTTTCTTTGCCAAATACTTCTTTGAATTCTTCCACGTGCTTTCTCAACTCATAAATCTAACTGTTATTGATGTGATCATTCCTTCTGACATTTGCATTGGTGTTCCTTCTAAAATTTGGGTTCCTATTGATGTTCCTTATATCAATTCTACAAAATCTTGCTATATGAGAGAAGTTATTGCATAGCTAACATACAAGTGCATTGTTTATGTAGTTAGGTCCAGGTTGGTTAATCGGTGCTATGCAATTTTTGGCAATGAGTCCAAAGTTGTTACATTTGTAACACACAATATTGCTCCTTGCTTCATTAGTTCCTTCATTGGATCTCCTTATTTCTCCTGCAGGGTCAATACCTCTAAACACTCTACTATTTCTATAATTACTATCAAATTTAGGATTCTTACAATCAATTGCTCTGTGACAAAAAACACGACAATTATAAAAATAAAAATTAGTGACATGTTTAAATGGATTACCTGTGCATTCTCTTTTCATATGACCAATTTTATTACATGCAAAGAATCGGTGATTCATCTTGCTTAGTTTGCTTAGATTCATGAATTTTCTTATTTTCATTTGCTTGCTCAACTTCTTTTGACACATCTTCAAATTGGCTTGATTCAATCTTATTATGTTCATATTTCTTATGTCCATGATGCTCAACAACTAGATTTGGTTCCTTTCTTACTTCAAGTTTCTTAGCCGACTTTTGTCCAATACAATATCCAAGACCAGTCTTTTCATAGGAAGGTCTCTGAAAATATAATTGCTCATCAATTTTATCACTTCTAGAATATAACTTCTCTAATTGTTGCTCAATCTGGGTTAACTCTCCTTTCATAATATTATTGTATTTCACAAGTTCTACATATTCTAACTTGGTGGATTCAAGTTTGGATGTAACTTTTGTAAGATGGGATCTTAGATCTACATTCTTAGATTTTACATATGATTCAATTTTTCTATCATTTTTCTTTAAACTTAACTTTAGTTCAATGATCTTCAACTCATGTTTTAGGATCTCATTTTCTTTCTTCAATTTTGATACTTCATCACTATATTTTGTCTAATCTTTAGGTTCCTTTTTTAATTTGAGATGATCAATCTTGTCTTTTAGCTTATCAATGTAGTCTTTTTCATCTTCATATCTTTCTTGCAAGTTATCTCTTTTTTTAGTGAGGATGTCAATCTATTCAAGAGCTTCTTCTAGGTTCTTCTATAACTCTTCCATATCCATAGGGATCTTACTCAAGTTGGTAAGCCTCTTATGAGTAACTGTGCTCTAATACCAATTTTTAGAAATAGGGAATACTAAGAGGTGGGGGTGAATCAATATTGTACAAACTTTAGCCCTATTAGTTGGCATTTCTAACCCCAATTTTAAACTTGAAAATCTAGTCTTCCTAATGGATTTTCCTTGATATCTCGGTTTTATTCTATGACTTATTATGAAAGTGTTGTACAAAGTTGCATTGTGTGAGTCAGGGTTCGAGTGAAATTTCATGGCAATGAACCACAATGCTCAAGCATACAAGTTCAAAGATTTCCTTTGTAACTTTGGAACCAATTGAATAAAGTTTAAGGGTTCAAAGGGTTCTAATGTTTTGACAGCTACGAAGGCTCAATTTGCATTTCAAACAAGTTCATTGGTTTGGTGTGACACAAAAGGTGTGTTTAGAGGAATGTTTCCAAATTGTGCAAGACTGTGTGTAATAATTCAAAAGTGCAAAAGTGTAGTTTCAAGGTTCAGTATATAGAAGTGTAGGTTTGTGTTCAAATTCACAATTGAAATTGCATAAGGATCCATGACTCAGATTGCATTTCCCATTTTACATGTTTCAATTGCTAAAAGAAGTGACATCTCTTCAGCCCAAAATTCAAAGTCCAAGATTTTAATAAGTAAAGAGTAATCAAGTTTATACTATGAAGACAATGAAATTGGAAAAAATGAAAGAACTCAAAATGGATTTTTCATGGACATCATCAGCAAGAAATTAGGGATCCCCCCATGTTTCAAAAAACCATTATATTTCTCATATTATTAAAATCAAATACAAAGAGAGCAGCATGATGTATAAGAGCTAAGTAGCTTACGAAGCTTCTATGTGAAAGATTTGAGCAATACAAATCCACACAACCCGACAAATACCTACATGTAAAAAACTTATCACAATGAAGAAAAAGACAACAAAAGGAAAGGGTTTTCTTTGAAAAATATGCAAATGTATTCTCAAAAAAAAAACAATGTAAAATAATTACAAATGATCTATCCTTATAGTAGGAGATCGAAACCCGAAAAGGGTAACCTAAAAGGTAAATGTTATTTAATAATTACTAATTAATTATTAAATGAGAATGTAAAAAGTGCATAAAGTGAAATCTTAAGAAAGGGGAAAACATAATTTATTTAATGAAATTAAATTAACCCTTTTCTCTAACACCCTCCTTAAGATGAGCAACAATGCAACTACAAACAATGCAAGGAAACTATAATGCTGAAAACAAACTTGGGTCCTAGAAACAATGCAACTACAAACAATGCAAGGAAACTACAATGCTAAAAACAAACTTGGGTCCTAGCATCAAGGCATGATGAGGTAACCAATCACAATCAAATCTCTATGAAACTGAGAAATAAAGAAAACCCAATGGGAAAAACTCTACTCCAAAAAGAGATAGAAAAAAGATGCACAAATGAAACATCTCAAGAGAATCTCTCAAGACCATAAGAACAATGAAAGCCTCCATGATAGAAGCTTGGGACTCCATGGCCCCCCCAAAATGGTAGAACTCCTATGTCGATGAACATACCAATGTGGCTCTAATTTGAAGGAAACAAAGGTAGTGGACAAGGATGATAAAACCCATGTATGTAAGGTGCAATAGGAAGTCCTAACTGATGTTCAAAGGAGAAAGCATGAGAATCCTGAAATGGAATCTCTAATGGGGGTGGGATAAAAAGTGTGTTGAATCTATCATCTGAGAGGAGATGTATGTCCTCTAATATATCCTCAACAACTATAGTAGGTGGGTCGATGACTGGAACTGCAATAGTAGGCAATGCTGAAGAGTAATCCTATGCAAGAGATAGAATCTGAACAGGAGGTTGAGGTGTATAAATCACAACACTAGTCTCAAGAACAACACATAATTTTAAGTGATCTAACTTCACCTCAATAGACTCTCGTGAAAAAAGAGATTGAGTCTCTAATAGCGGGGATGGTGAACCAAAATGTGAGAATGAATATAGGCAAGAAGCATGATCAACAATCCTTGTAGCAATAATATTTCTTGTCTCTCTATCTTTGATGTGCACTAAATCCTATGAAAATTCAATTGTCTTCCCTGTCCCACTATGTGTAATCTGATAAATAAAGAGAAGGTTAGACCACAAACATGGAACACAAAGTACATCATGAAATGTATCATCATCAATGTCAATAGAACCTTTCCCACATACAGTCATAACAATGTTATTCTCCATCAAAATGTGTGGAGTAGGAGAAGCCTCAAGAGAAGAGACCAAATTATGAGAAGATGCCATATGGTGTGAAGCACCTGAATCTAGTAACCATCTAGAAGAATGAGGATTAGTGGTTGCACATAGTGCACGACCCTTTCTTGTACCTTTACCATTTGACTAAAATGATGATGATGAAGAAGGTCTGTGAGAAGTGGAAAGAATATCAATGTTGCTCTTCTGAAGGAGAGCTATCAAATCTGAAACTTGTTTGGCATGGCCATCTAATTTCTTCTCATAGAAATGTGATTCATCATGATTAGGCTTATCACAATAAGCACATTTTGGTCTTGTTGGATTTGATTTATCCCCTTTAGGAGGAGGTGGCCCTAATGAACTATGAGTTCTAGAATCAATATGAGACTTTGTAGAATGAGATTTATGAGTCTTCTCCTTCATCCCGAAAGATGGCCAAGCTACCAATGCATGATTTTGTGAGCCTGTGAGAGAATCCAACCGAGAGAACTTAGCTTGCTCTCAAGTCAACCAATCACAAAAAACCTCAAAGGATGGCATGGTAAATCTACAACCCAAAGTATCTTTAGTGGAATAGAAGGTTGAAGAAAAAATCTAAAAGTTTCCATGAAGCTTAGAAAGAATTAGGTAGATACACTTAGTGTCAGTCTTCGTTTTCCCACAACCTTGCAATAAAGATCTCAGTTATTTGAATTCCATCAAGAAGTCCTCAATGGAGGGAAAATAATCCAATATTAGTGAGGTAAGCTCTGCCTCAATCTGAAGTGCCCTAAACTCATTCACTATACCAAACAAGCCTTCAAGCTTGGTCCACATAGCTAGAGGGGTATTGCACCCATCAAGATGAAATTGTAGCCTATCTGAGACCTATAAAGAAATCAATCCTATTGCCTCATCCATCTTGTTTCTATGATGCATTACCTAAAAAGGCCTCTATAAAATTGGTTGCACTACATCTAAACAAGACCACAAGCCTTTTGACCGAAGAAGTCATGTCATCAAGGTCTTCCATGTGTGATAATTATGAGGGGTCAAAAGTTCTAGAGAAGAAGAGATCTCAGCCATTGTTTTAGAAGGTGTTTAATTTTTTTTGGTTTACTAATATAAATAATAGAAACAATAATACAAAACACCCCCCCACCTCCCCCCCCCCCCCCCCACAATACAAAAATTGAACCCCAACTGCTAGAAGGAATGCGTAAATGAGAGGAGCAAAAAAGCTTTAGATATGAATCACAAATACCCATTTTTTGTAGACCAAAAATGTGACCAAATGCTAAAAGTATTATTTCCACCCAATATTACTCCAAATTGATACCATATGTGGAAAGTAGACAATAAATCACACACTTTTTTATTTTTAAATAGCATTGAAATATGTGCCCATATGAGCCCGAACGAAGCCTTTGAAGTTGCAAAAATTAGGAATTCTAATTTTTACAAACATTCAGAAAGAGAGATCACAAACAACTTGCACCAATGTGTAGATCACAAAATTCTACCCCAAAACAAAAAATAAATAAAAAATCTCGAAAAAATGATTTCGTATGAGGGAGATATCGCTATTTGAAAATCACCTCTGTAATTAGTTTTCTGAATCATTGTCATCGCACCTCCAAAAATCAAAGAAAAATGCCCAAAAAATGTCAGATCTATTATGTCAAACCATTGTTCCCCTTTTTCTCCAAATACTGAACAAGCTACAATAAATTTGGCTCTAATACCATGAAGGATTTGAGCAATACAAATCCATAAAGCCCGACAAATACTTGCAATTAAAATACCTATCACAAAGAAGAAAAAGACAAGACACTAGTACATTTGACCCCATTTTTAGACCAAATTTTTTGACCATCTATTAAAATGGGGTCAAATAGGTCGAAATATGCAAGGAAAAACATTTTCGTTTTAAATCCATGCCGTCGAAATTTCGACCAACATGGGCTTCATTAGCTTAAAATAAAAAAAAGTTATATTTCGTGTGTGAAGAGAAACGTAAAGGGGCTTTGACCACTGTCTGCAAATGAAAGGGCATGAGTGGTGAGAGAAGTGGCATGCTTGCAGACTAGAGAATGTGTTAGTGTAAATGTTCCAACATTTCAGGTCATCACTGTGGGTATGTGTTCGGTTTAATGTGCTCCCAAGCATAGCTATCTTTTTCCATATGCCTTCCTCAACTCGTATTTGATTGTTTGGGCTTCCTTGCATTAACACAGTAGTTGCATGACATATCTTTTTCTCCTCTAGGAATTTCCCCTTTTTCTTCACAGCTAGGGTTTGATGCAATATTCAGTGGCAGTTGCTTGTGATACACATATTATATAAATTGGACGCCATGAGTTCTACTCCTTGATATGTTAAATGCTAAGTAGCAGGAGGATAAGCTTTTTAAAATGTGTATGGATGGTCTAAACTGCTTCCACATTGTTTATTCCAAGGTATGTTTAGTTTTTTGGAGCCTATTCTGTAAGATTAAGGGCTATGATTAGAGGTTATGCACTATTAGTTGGAATACACAAGAGATTGATGTGTAAGCATGCAACAACCCCAACAACTACTGTTCAACAACAATAAATAAATTGTGCATGAAAGATATTAAAGTAAACAAAATAACTCATAACAAATGATTTTTTGGCTTTTCTTGTTTACGGTTATGAAAAAACTACCATGGCAATTATGGAATCATCTGACCGTTTGGAGCATTTAGCTATATTTAAGAACTACATGCCATACTAATCTAATCAAATTTATCCAACTATCCAACAAAAACCTTGAGAGCATTAAGACTTGTGTGATGTGAGATTCTAGTAAACACTTGTCATATTATCTACTTTGTAATCTAGGTGAGTAAGTCTTGGAATATAATTGCAACTATGATCTGGGGGATATTTTTCACCAAAATTTGAAGTATCCCCAAAACTCTAGCAATCAGCATTAGATTGAAGTCCTCAAAAATTTTGGACCCAACATAACTTGAACAAGTGACAAAAGGAGTTCGTACGCTCAAGTTATGGCCAATCAAAGTTGGATCAAACTCTGGACCAGAGGCCATAAAAAGGAAAAATTTGAAACTCTTTAGAATTGGTCAAAGTTGGCATCAAACTGAAGCTTTTGTCAAGAGCTTTCTGACGATGTTCATTTCATCAAAATCAGAGCCCAAATGCAAAAGTTATGCCCGATCAAAGTCGTGGTCAAACAGGCATATTAGGGGTTGACCAAAAATAGGCATGAAATTTTGACCATCACCCAATTGGTTGGAAATGGCATCAAGGCAAAGGTCTTGTTGAGATATTTCTGGAAATGTTCATTTCATCAAAAATGAAGTTTGTATGCAGGAGTTATGATCGGTAAAAGATGCCCAGGAAAAGGGTTGACCATTGACATGGCATGTCTGTATGATGACATCAGCATGGTGACATGGCATGTGCATAGTTAGAAGTGACATGGCATGTATAGTTAGCATACCAGGTGACATGGCAGTTTGAGGCGACGATACGTGTCATCGTGACATGGCAGTCCACATGGCAGAGGAGCAAACAGTCTTGTGCCATGTGGCACCTATGTAGCAGAAGAGACAATTTATTTCACCAAAAAACCCTATTCGAATTGGAACCTACAACCTCCAAGTTAGAAGCCTCCTGCCGGTGGCCATTACACCATCCACATTCTTCAACAATATCTATGCACAGTTTGTATTTAAGCTTCTAAACGTTGAAATTGCCTTCTAAAAAGGCTGTCGTCAGGGTTTGAACCCCCGACCGGTCAGGCCTTCAAAATGTTCTAGGTTGTTGCATTGCCGGTGGGTGGTTAAAACTAAAGATAGCAAACTTTTATTTAAAGCTTATTTCGCCGCCAGACCAATAATAGTTGCCAAATGCATCATTTGCAAACTGTTGTTCAGACCACTGCTCACATAGATCAAACCAGTACTCAAATCCATTCTCAATAGCTCGCTGATAGTCAAGGATTTTCTCAATCTTTAACCACAGTTACTACCAAGATTGAGCAAGTTGTTGCCACAAATTCTCAAGTACAATAGGTTCCAAAATGTGCTTTTCCCGATTCTTCTCAAGATGTTGCTAGGCTGCAAAGCTAGTTTAAAGGGAAAGCCCTTACTCTTGATGTACCTAAGCCCAAGTTACAAGAGTTTGATCCAAAAATAGGAAAATGGAAGAATGTAAATATGGTTAAGAAAAAACCAAGTGGCCCCTATGATCAGTTACATGTTTTCTCTAAAAATGTTCCACCATTAGTCAATTTTGATGAGTATAATCCCACAAAGAACAAAGTTACCATAGATGCTTTCAGGACTTGAATAGATAATGTTGTTTATGTTGCCAGTATTTCCCAAGACCATGCCATTCACAAAGCTTTAAATGCACTTACAGGAATAGCCTGTTCTACATGGGATTCCTTATCACTAGAATATAAAGAAGATTTGATCACTAGTGGTGTAAATGTGGTGTGTGAAGCTTTGTATATAATGTTCGTAGGACAACATGATAATGAGTAAAGAGCTGCCTACAAGTGATTCAAAGAGAACTACATTTATGATATGAGACATTTTGATGCCTATCATAGTGAACATATACCAACTTTTATCAGTCAGGGCAAACAAATAATAATGTTTAGATGTATAATACATTTCATGAAAGATTCCCTATTCAGTTGCAATCCTTTTATAGGGAGAAGATTTTGAATAGCATTCTAAACACCCCTGACATGACTATCAATGATGTCACATTTCCTCAGTTGGTTCAATTGATTAAGGAAATTAACAATGACTTGTGTAGTGAAAAAAAGAATAGGAAGAAGAAGAAAGAAGTTCTTCCTTACTTGAAAATAGGACTGTGTCACTACAATCAAAACAATGATGGTTTTTTTCAACATAAAGGAAAGCAGAAGTCCATCAAAAAGTTTAAAAGCTATTTAGACAAAAATTCATTTTCCTCAAAGTCTTTCAAAAAATCTAAACATAGGAAAGTCTTTCTAAGGAATCAACGAAAAGTGCGCAAAAAGAATTTTAGTTCAACATGCCATATCTGTAAAGGAACATACTATGATAATAAGTGTCCTAATAAGGGTAAGAAGAATTCTAAGAGAGTCTGCACATTAACAAAAGCAAAATTGGACTCTCTTCCACTCACAAAAATATTAGAACCTTCAGACTTTGAGGATATCATTCTTACTGAAAGCTCTGGTGAAGATGAAGATGAAGATGATATGCAAGTTCACCATGTTGTATAGGAAAAAAGTCTAGAGGAATTCTTTTCCCCTAAAGAATCCTCATCTAATTCTGAAATTTAATTTGTTTTTTTTATGTTTAGGAAATCTCCATACCAAGCTAGTCGTGGGCAGTCACTTACTCAAAGTAATCCTCAATGGCTTAATTTCACTCCTACAAAAAAAATTCAGCGATTGGCCATAAAAGCCTTACAACTTGAGTCTTGCAAAGCTTATTTTCTGAATCTATTTCAGCATCAACGAGTTTTGGCTGATTTAGTTAAACTTGAAGAAGAATGCCAGAAACTATTTGAAGAGAATCCTAAGCTCTCTGAAATGCACGTATCCATCAAAGGAGAAGAAGATGATGATCGAGAGGTTATTCGACCCTTCATCGGTATGTTTCTCATCCTCTTGTTGAAAAGGTTTTTGCAAAGAATTTTAGAAAAGAATGACTGAAGAACACAGATAAAGGATATTGTATCATGTTCGTGGAGTTAGGAGATCTAATCCTAAACAAAATGAAGTTCAGCAACCAAATCTTATTACAGGAGCCAAATGTGATCAAACACATATTATTGATTTCCTGCATCAAGTATTCCAACAACTTGCAAAAACCTCAAAAGATGATGATCGTCTTCATAACGAAAGGTATAATGTTCTTCTTCATGAGTTCAATCATGTTCTGGCTCCAGAATATCATGTTAGGATGATCCAAGAAAGAGAAGAAGTTTATACTTTTATCAATCATGTTCCTTGGGAAGTCAACAGATTGTCAATGACACAATTTTTTTTATCAAGAACAGATAAATCAACATTTTTCTGCTTCTAGAAGATTGTTAACTAATTTGATAATTCACAAAGAACCTTGTCAACCCACAAACAAAGAGATTAGAATCTATTTTCATCATACAACAACAAGTACCACTACTTTTGAATGGCTAGTACATGTGCTTAGTAGCACTCACTTACCAAATTAGAGAAGGTGGTTAATCTATGAAAATCCTATTGAAGACTACTTTCATGGTTTGTATCCTCATTCTCATGCTCTTATGCCAGCAAAGGTAAATTTTGGTTATTTTCATAAACTAATTTTGCATTCCTACATTTCTAATCCCATTAATCAATTTATATTTGATAATTATGGACCAACTCCTGAACAACATGACACAATTGAGCTTGAAAATTTGCATCATTTTGTCACTCAAAGGAAGCCCATCTAGATATTCACATGATATAGAACTTTGCCACAAATAGCTAGTGTAGGAACTAGCCAACCTACTGCATTTGTTCATTTAGATCAAAACATTCTATGGAAAGAAGAATTGATAGAAGATCACCTAGAATAAATAATGCAAGAAAATCATATGTTTGTATCTAGTTTAGAAGAAGGATATGATTCAGAAGCTAAATCACCACATAGTAAAGGATCTTAAAATACCTAATAAGTGGGGTTGTCACTTATCTGAATTACCTAACACTCAGTGAGCAAAATTAGGTATGGACCAAACCATAGGTAAAAGGAGGTTAGGTTACATAGACAACATAACCACAAGTTAACCTTCTCATGTCAAAAAAGATGTTTGTAATAATTGTTGTGTCATCTTGCATTACTGTTCACACTCTTTTTTCTGCTAGTGGAGTTATTGTGCGAGATTCCTTTCTGATAAGGCTTCTAGAACTTGGATGTGTGTCCACTACCTATGGACAGATTCCAAACTTTTGTAAACTTGTTTGAGTTGCCTAAGACAATGCCTCTCCTATAAAAGGGTTTCAGTCTCCACGCTCAAGACAAGTCAAATCTAAATATCATTTAGTCCATCTTTGAAGAAACTCTGCAAGTCTTTTAGCAAGTCAAGTTTGGTCTAAGTAAGTTGCATTTGTGTGTACAGAATCAGTAAGACATAGAGAGTATACTCTCCTCCCTTGGAAGATCAAAAATCAGACCGTCTTTACTGATTTTAGTATATATATAAAGTTTAGAGTTGTGATCAATTATATTCTTAGTCAGTTGTGATGATCTTTGTGATCCTTCTTGTGACGATCCTCGTATATTTGGTGTGATCCTTGTTGTGATGATCCTCATATATTTGGTGTGATCCTTGTTCTTAGTCAATTGTGATGATCTTTGTGATCCTTGTGGTGATAAAATGTTAAGTGGCCACTGCACCACATTTGTTGCTTAACACATGAAGGCCAAAGTTTATATTTAAACTTTATTAAACTGCCAACCCTTTAAAATAAGGGTATTTGATATTTTGTTAGGATTTCGACCCCTAAGTTTGGTTTAAGGCCAATTTTGTAAAAGGCCAAAGGGGGTAAACATGAAATCTAATTAATTATAAGCCCTATATTTAAAACAATTTGTTTAGCCTATTTTAGGCTAATTTTGTATATAAAAAGAGGGGGGGGCTTTTCTTATGGGGCATTCCAAATTTTCCAGAGCATCCCAAAGCAATTCCAGAGGAGAGAATTCTAGAGGAGATTTTTGGAGAGAATTTTTGAGGGCCACTCCATGATGCTGATGTTCTAAGTCTAAATTTGAACCCTTTTAGGTAAAGTCTTCCTAGCTCTCCAGTAACTGATCTTGTGCCTTAGGAGCTTGTTACAAGACGGTTTTGAGTCAAGATTTGTGTAACAACTTTGTGGATGGAATGTAGCATGTTGTAATCAACTTTTAGAGCATCATTTATACATTGGTCACTCAGTTGAGTTAGACCCGAAGATGTAGTCCACTTAGCCGGATGAACTCTGAAATCAAATCAGTTCTCTCTCCCTCTTTCTCTTCTTCATGTGCTTATATGTGTTTTTAGTTTTACTTAACTATCATTTAAGTTCTTATTCTGCATTGAACTAATTTGAAGTGGTTAAGTAAATTGGCATAAAGCTTAGTGTTTTAATGCACTACACTAGCACATTAGGTTTCAAAATACTCAGTTTCTCTGTATTTACCTTTCATCTAGTTCATGTCATTCTTAATGTTTAATGTGTTTTTAGTTAAACACTAGACATTAAGTATTTGTACACCTTTATGCATTCTCACTAGTATATAATTGCCTAGATCCTAGATCATAGTTAGATCAAACTACAAGACATCTACACTTAGACTAAAGTTATCTTTGACAGGCTTGATCTATTTACATTTTGTTAGTGTACTTTCATGATATTATAAGAATGTAAGTTTTCTCCTAGGACAATTTTGCAATGGGAACATGACATATATAATCCAGCTTGCCACAATTTAAAACAGTTATATGACAGAAAAGGTCAAATATTTCCCACTAAAATATGTATCAGATCTCTTGGTTCTATGTTAGACCATTGAGCATATACCTTAGGTAACCTGGTATCATATTTGTTTGCTTGCCAATGACAATTTGAAAAGCAACTGTAGATGAAGAAGACTCCAAGGCATACATTTATCTAGTTTTGAATTAAATAGTGATGCATTATAACCAGAGTACTGTAGCTAAACTTTCCTATCAACTAGTTGGCAATAACATTGGTAGATATATGTGAAATATTGTACACTGTAATCTGACAGTCATTACCATAGAAAAGTGTAAGTGTGTATTCAATACACAAGATTTTAGTAGAAAAGGAACAAGCCATCACCAAGCACTTCAAAAAGCCATCCTCCCAGTAATTAGCTTAACACAATGACATAAATGTTTATTAAAAGATGATATAAGACCCGAAATATAGCACATAACTTAGTAAAACTAGGATACAATAACCTACGGCCTAAGAGTTGCTTAAGCTTAGCTGACTTAACTAAACTAATATGGCTGCCCCTTACCAAATTAGGGTTATTCGCATCTCAGAAAACATCTGTTTCAACTTTGAACCTTGTACAAGCTTAAGTTCTCATTCCATTTCAAAATATGGAGTCCAAGAAAGTATGCAACTGCTATATTCTATGACAAGAAGTAACCATTCCACTCATTATGAGCTTCTTCATCCCATACAACATCTGTTGATGAAATTAAGCACATGAAAATCCATTACCATTCCATCTATCTAGAAATGCAATCAGCACATATATATTATTCTTTGACAAAAAAATTGTTAAAGAAAATGCTTAAGATAATTGAATGTTGTACCATTGGGACTAGACGCATCCATACCTTGAACATGGGAATCCATACATCGAAGTTCAACATAACATAACAAAGTATAGCATCTCAAGGAAAAACTTCTATTCCAATCATGAAGTATAATTCAAATCTATTAATTTTTGCTGTAAATATTTTTTTCTTGAGTGGCATCAGAGCAGGAACATGAATATAACCTTGTAATTTTGGTACATGTCATTTTTTCATTACTCAGCCTTTTTAGAAATTTTGATTTAGAAGCCCACTAGATAAAATAAATTAAGAGAATCAAATAAAAAACAAATAGGGCCTGCATGTTATAGCCATTACATATAAAGTACCATTGTCTCAAGCATCCAAAACATGATATTGTTCCATGCGATAAAGCCCAGTTAGTTCCCAACCTTATAGGCAATTGAAAAAGAAAAGACATGTCTTAAATGCTTAATCATTTGATTAGACAAGTCTAAGCAGCTCCTGAGTATTTGTATCTTCTTCTAGCTGTCGATGATACTTCTGTTTGATGGTCATCTCAACTGCTTACTATTCTTCTACCTTGTTCACTATCTCTGCCGAACACAAATTTTCTTCAATTTCCCCAATAGAAAATCTATTCTAAAATTCTCTTATTCATCATATAAGTTTTCTATCATCTTTTAACTTTACTTATAAATCTACTAAGAAATAGATAGATATTCCTTGTCATAAGTGCACACATTATCATAAAATCTGTAGCTTAAATATACAAGACCAGAAGTCATTGTAGCTTAAAGCACCTTCTTTTTTAGACAAAGGAAATGACCAAATTTTTTTGAAAAACAATAGATGGATTCTTCACATGAACAACCAATTCAGTGACAAGCTCTTTATGCTCTTCCAAGTGAATACAACCCTAGAATACTTTGCTTAATAGTGTGATATGATTTTTTTGAGATTTTAAAATATGATCTAAATCTTGGGTATTTAAAATATGTATATGCATGTTAAGTAGGGATTGAAAATCCTCCTTGTGTTTTAAAATGATTCATAATCTAAAATATTGTTTGCATACGGTTAAACATCATAGTAAAGGGTTACTATGTATCTTGTTTTCTTTATAAAAATATAGTTGCTAGAAATTACGTTTTAATTTTGAGATCTTTGAATTGTTTGTGTTTAAGCATTTGCAAATTTTATGGCCAAAAGATGGTAAGTATATTTTATTTTTAATATAAAAATTTACTTACCATTTTTCTTCCAGTAGTTCTTGCAAAACAGTAATTGTCATGCACATATCAATTTCCATTTTCTCGCATAGTAGATATAAAGGAGGAATTTCATTCAGTAGAATTGGGTTAGAACCTAGCAGTGATTTCTCAAATATTACTTAAAAGGAAATAGCCTCAATTCATTTGTTATTGTAAGAATTTTCCTAAGGGTAAAATTCACCCAGGAACTAAGAACTCAAACACAAGCACATAGTAGACCAAAAATGGATATGATCAATTAATCAGAGTATGTCTGAATACGTTGCTCTGTTCAAAATGTGATGTTCAACACACTAGGAGTGCCTGTATATAAAGGCCTCTTAGGAAGCACCTAGAATGTCTCTAGAAATAACCAGAAGATAAAACAACTAAGCACCTTATCCAACATTCTAGATGAATGGATAAGAATGACTAAGTGTCATATGTGGGTAGAAGATTCTTGTGTTGTAGACAACATGTGCTTAAAAGAGGTACAGACCCTTGTGATGTCATCAAGACAACTCACAAGAGTGCACAAACTCCTAAGTGTCTCACAAATAAAATAATGTAAAATAAATAAATAATGCATTAACCTAAGTAAACTTAAGTAAGTGTAATAAGTAAATACTTATTTACACCAACACCCCCTCTTAAGTGCAACTTAGGGAAATGCCCTTAAGCTTACGAACTAGGATGTAGATGCATAATGGGTCCCGACTACTAGGCCATGTTAGGTACCCATGTACATAATGAAAATGCAATCTCTCATAAAGTGGGGTAAGAGAGAAAACCTCATGGGAAAAACCCTCCGCCAAAAAGAGAGATAGATATGGATGCATGGATGGATGGAGTAATCAAGACCCCCCCATTATGACATACATCCATGTATATACAAGAAAGAATGGAGAAGGACAAAACCTCTTATGAGGGAAAAAGTCCCCCCCCCCCAAAAAAAAAGGAGAAGAAGGAGACAAAGTAGTCCCCCCCCCCCCACTTAAAAGTAGTGTGCCAATCAGTGAAGAATGCTCCTATGTAGAAGCCGATCCATGACCTCTGTATGATGTTCCTCCCCTTTGGAAGAAACAAAGGCAAGGGTACCTATGAGATGTGTCCCCTGGATGGAGAAGGAATCTCTATGATGACTGGTATCTCTAAAACCTGCTTTAGGAAACCAACAGTCTTCTCAAATGTGAAAGAGATCTCCTGCAGATGTTGTAAAGAAGAATCCACAATCACGCCAATTTGGAAGGATTGATCATGTAGAGCATGGAGTTGAGGGTCAGAGTGGGCCCTCACAACAACTATAGAAGACTCCTCAGCAAAGAGAAGCAAGAAATCATCATAAAAGTCTCCCATATTTACTGTGTGTGACTCCAAGAACAGAACTGAAATGTGTGGTAAGAAATCATCACTTGGAAGACCATGAGTACCCTGCAGTGTTGAAGTACATGAATCTATCACTACGAAAAAGGATGAAGTATCCACCTCAAAAAGAAGATGAATTTCATCAAGAATATCTCCCACATCTTCAATGTGAGACTCCATGAACAACTGTGCAATGTCTGAAAGGAAGTCTTTGCATGAAGGTAGAGTAGGAAGACATAAAGTATCCTGTTGCACTGATTCTGAAGCATCTATAACTAAAATAGGATCAGTAGGAGCAACAAGAGCTTGAGGTGTGATCTCATTTAAGGTTGAAGAAACCATAGCTAGAGTGACTGGATGTAGAAAGTCCACTGGAGATGGAGGATCACATGGATCTCCATATGCTTCCCAAATAGACCACCAAATATCACAAGGAAAATGTGCCAATCTAAGAGGACCAAAAGATTCCCTACTCATAATTTTACGTAGAAATTGATTAAGCTTGATAATATATGTCCAATCAAAATGTGGTGACATTGAATAGAAATAAGGAAGCAATCCTGGATGTTCTCTTAGATGGTCAATTATCAAAGTCCTCCATTTGTAATAGTTCCTTGTTGTCAATTGTGGTCTAATACCAAACTGACAAATCTGACAAGACTCCATGAGATCAATCAATGAACCCCCAAAGAATCAAAGAACCCCCTCCTAATGAATGATTTAGGCACTTGGTAACCACTTACTAATTTAGGGCCTATTTTTGAAAGTAGTATTTTTGTCTACAAAACCTATAATGTGATTGCAGATCTGTAAAGTAGATTAAAAAAATGCACTTTCAAAAAAAGCAGAACCTGATTCGGAGTCCAGATGAGCCCGTACCAAGCATTTTAAGTGGCAAAATTCAAAATTTTGGAGTTGCAAAAAAAAATCAGAAATAGAGATCTCAAACCACTTGCACCAATGTGTAGATCACAAAATCCTACCCCAAAACAAAAAAAAATTGATCACAAAAATGAGCCCGTATGAGGAAGATATAGCTGTTTGAAAATCGCTACTGCTATTATTTTTTCTGAATTACCATCGCGCCTCCAAAAAAAAAATGGCTCTAGATTTTGCCTCAGATGTCCGATTTGGATGAAACAAAATCTGATTTGGAGGTTTTTGGACCTTCTAAATGTGATACAAATATCAGATTTGCACCAGCAAGCTTTAATCTTCACCTGCGAAAAATCTCTCCTATGGCCCTATGGCCAAAAAAAATTTGAAAAATAATGTAGATCCGAAAAAAATAGTAGAGATGTAGATGAAAAAAATGTAGATCTGAAAATTAAATCTACAGATTTGAAATGATCATATCAATTCTGCAAATCAGTCCTTCAAGTGCCGATTTGCAAAAAGAATTTGCCTCACAATTGACTTTGGCCTAGGGTAGGTAGCTTTGTAGCCAATTTTCACTGATTTAGCATTCCAGACGCAATGGTGAGGTCAGATTTGATGCTGGACACTCCCAATTTCTGTGATACTCCAGAGTTAGGCTGCGGTGATGAAGCATGATGATGGTCTCGAAATGGCTATGTGATGAGAAAATCTCCAAGTTACTCTGATACCATGTAAGAATTTGCCTAAGGGAAAAATTCACCTAAGAACTAATAACTCAAACACAAGCACATAGTAGACCAAAAATGGATATGATCAATTAATCAAAGTATGTCTGAATACATTGCTCTATTCAAAATGTGATGTTCAACACACTAGGAGTGCCTGTATATAAAGGCCTCTTAGGAAGCACCTAGAATGTCTCTAGAAACAACCAAAAGATAAGACAACTAGGCACTTTATCCAACATTCTAGATGAATGGATAAGAATGACTAAGTGTCATATGTGTGTAGAAGATTCCTGTGTTGTAGACAACATGTGCTTAAAAGAGGTGTGGACTCTGTGATGTCATCAAGACAACTCACAAGAGTGCACAAACTCCTAAGTGTCTCACAAATAAAATAATGTAAAATAAATAAATAATGCATTAACCTAAGTAAACTTAAGTAAGTGTAATAAGTAAATACTTATTTACACCAACATTTATACCATGGTATTTTTACTTGGCATGCAATGGTACTAATTTATATCCTAATGCTCGAGGGAATTTATAAGGATGATAAACTAGAAATCCCAAACCATACTTAGCAACAACATTAGTTTTCATGTAAGATAATTTTCTAACTTTGGACAGTTGCTATGAAAAATGGGACTTACAAAAGAAAATTGATGGATTATGTTGTAGAGTTTCTTGAGCCAATATTCCAATACTTGGTTGGGAGGCCATTAAGTCTAACCCACATTGGGTTTTCTTGATAAGTCGTTGGGTTAAAATTAAGGCTCCAATCTATACAATGAAAACTAGTGCCCTCATGAAAAAGTAGATTTCAATGAAGGATCTCCTGTTATAGGAGAGTATCAATACACTCAATTAGAAAAAAATGACCTGAGATGATTTCAACACTCACCTTTCCCTTAACATTTATATTCCACCATTCCATGATGCTTGTGGTAGGACACCCATCTTATCTAAACTTAATCTTCTAGGCATTCTTTAATTGGAGTTATAGATCTATTTTATGTTCTTTGCAAATGTTTCACCCAAAGCACTCATTTCTTCTATTTCTCCTATATCTATGAGCTCCACAATGCCTCTAGCATGACATACATAAACTATCTCAAATAGACTCTTACTTATAGTTGAGTTGGGGATCTCTCCCAAAAGGTGAACCTTATAAGGAAACCGATACCATTCTGGCTAAGGATCTCACAAGAAACTATTAGACCATGCCATGAATCTTGAGGGGATATGCTTGATACATTCTCCCCTATGTCCAGTTCTATACTTGCTATATTTTGCAAGTCAGTGGTGAGCACCGACAGAGTCATTTGTTATTTTCTGTAATGTTCATGAAGTTGGTTAAGATGTTTATCATGAGTTTTGATGTAGTGCAAAGTTATAAAGATAATAGTTATTGTAAATTGAATTAAAAATAATTGAGACTGCACACATATATACTGATTTGGAAAACAAGTGCAAGAATTCAAAGCTCCACAAAACCCAAACAAATTATAATCCCCTACAGAAACAACTTTGCATATAATAATCCCAAAGAATTCAAAGCTCCACAAAACCCAGACATGTATCCAATACTCTAGAGGTCACTAATGACTTCATCTTCTAGCATTTGTCATATTAATCGAGATGTATTTCTATATCATTGTGTATGGAATGCTAATAATGCTCTTGATTTTGAGGATTTTATGTCATTCTAAACCTTGGTCTTTAGGATTGTGGGTTAATCAAGCTATAATAAAGTTCATTCTTTGTTTCTCAGATGGTTTAAGAGCTAGCGGAGGATAGAGAGACATTTCACTAGAGGGCATTGATGTTATCATGCTTTAGTATGCATCACATTACTTTATGGCATTATACATCTTTTTATATCTTTGTAGGATTTTTTCACTTTCACATGTCTTAATTAATAGTATAGTGAAATATAGTAATAATATATTACTATATTATTAAATAAAGATAATAATAAAGCATTATTTTTGTTTCCTTTTAAAATCAAATATTGTAATTTAACAGTTACTAATTTTGATAAATGTTATGTTTATCAATTGATAGTTGTTAAAGTCTTTTAATGATGCATTTTCTTAAATGGAAAAGATGTATTCATGAGCTCAAAGACTTCTTGGAATCTAACCAATTTGGAGACATTAAGAGAGAATATAGGGAAGTCAAATTTTACTTTTCCATAGAGTTTGGAGGTTATTTATGAGTAGTTGGAGCATTTCTTGGGGTGGTTGTAGGGAGTCATAAATGTTTCGATGACTTGGAGGGACTTTTTTATGTTTTAGACTTCATTTCAAAGAGTGGGGTGTCCTATTTTGGGAGCTATTTTCTTGCATCTTACCCTAGGAGGTTGTGGGTAGTTTGTAGTTATTGAGTTTTTCAACTCATTTTGGAGTTAGTTCCTCTTCGTGTATCTAGATCTCTTGAAGGTTTTCTTGTAGAGCTTTTATTGAGTCCTTTTCTCTTCATGTAATTATAACTCACTATTGGATATGTTGACAACAATACTCTTGTGATTTGAATGAAAATGCATAATTTTCGGAGAACAAACTTGTGTCCACTGTATTGTACACTTTCATTCTGGTTTGATTTATTACTTGGTGTGAATCATACTTATCTAAATCCTGCAAGTTTATGTCTCAGATTTTGTCTACAAGTAAATAGCACTATATCTTGCACAGGTCACAACTTTTTAGATTGAGTCCATTACAGAGAATAAGTCAAGCTTGTTCATTAGGTTACATAGATTATCCTCAGCAAGCTCAATGGTAATTGTTGTGTCATCAACACATTGGACATTAGATATATATTCCCCATTAGGAAGCTCTATACCCTTAACTCTTGGAGATAGAGAGTTGTCCCTATGTCTATAGTATAGAGCATCTGCAACGATGATAAAAAGTGTTGGTGAAAATGGGAAACCTTGCCTTATTGACCTTGAAAGATCAAAAGCTTCAGATCTCACTTCATTCACCTGCACCCTTGCATTAGCTTCATTCAAGAGAGTTAGGACCATCTGAAAGAAGAAGTTAGGAAACCCAAACTGTTGACCATCATGGAAATAAACATCCATTCAATTTTGTGGTATGATTTCTCATAGCCCAGGAGCAACATGCAGGCCTGCTGATTAGATTCCCTACCCTAATCCATAGCCTACAGAAAGTGATATGAATTTCCAAGATATATATGCCATTCACAAACCTAGTCTAGGAAGGGTTGATGATATGGGGAAAAACATTCTGTAGCCTTAATGCCAGGATCTTTGCCAAAATTTGGTATGATACATTCAACGGTGTAATAGGTCTCTAGGTTTTGATGAATGTTCTATCTCCTTCCTTGGGGATAAGTTTGATGAGACTAGAGTTGATGTCTACCCCAAGAGACATGTTAATGGCTTCTGTATAAATCTAGAGGAATTCATTTCCCATCCAACTATTATTGTTTCCATAGAGCTCCACTAGGATTCCATTCAGCCTAGGGGCCTTTTCATCACTCAACTTCTGAATAGCATTGTTTTCATCCACAGTTATATAGGTTTTTCAAGCATAGCTGTCTCTTCAGTAGGCACCTTTTGAGGAATGATTCCACTAAGTTTTGTCCTAGCATTTTCCATTTCCTATCCAACATCTTTAGAAATGAAGAGTTTCTTATATTAATGTGCAAAGGCTAGAAGAATTTCATCTTGGGAGTTAAGTTATTTCCCTTCATTCCAAATAGACTCAATCCTCTCTCTACCTTATTTGGATTTGAGGATCTGGAAGAAGTATCTAGCACCCTTATTACCATGGCTGATCCAATTAAGTTTGGCTCTAGTTTTGACACCTTGATTCTTGAAATATTGCAACCTGCAGAAGGAGTCTCTGGACTGGGCCGCAGACTCTATTTTAGTAGCAATATTGACCAGGTTACTCTGTAGGCACTCTAGCCTTATATAGGTTTTTGGAGTTCAGATTTCATTCCTCTCTTATCTTGGCTTTCTTTATGTCACTACCTGAAAAAGGGTTTAGCAACAATTGATGTTCTAGGATCATCTCTCAATAGCAGGTTGGTGCTTCACCACCACTTCATTAAACCATCTGATAATATTAATAGTAGTATTAATATCTTCATCTTTTAGCTGGTTAAGTTTCAAAACTAATCCATCTTTCCCCCCTTCTTCAAACAAGCCCTACCAATTTGAAAAATATCAGCAATAAAATGGGTACTCAAATTTTGTTTTTAATTTTCATATCAATAGAATAGAGTGCCTCAAAGGAAAAATTTCTTTCTATGTATGATCCTAATATAGGTAAGAAGAAACACTTCAATAGATGTCTAATTTGGATTTTGGCCAATTTCGTATTCAGAGATTGCCCATGATTTGATGGAGTACATTCACTGGCCACATTTCTACCAATGTCATAGCTTTGGGTTTTGTATCCTGATTTCTTTGCCTGGACAGTATATTCTCATCCCGTATATCAAAGTTTAAGACTTCTGTTGTTGTTTGTAAACTGGGTTATGTCATTAGGCAATTAGTTCTTTGATTAGTTTGATTTGCATCTAGCTCCATTCTAATCACACTCTCTGTTCCTCTTATTTCTCCACCCACACCTATTTCTTCTTTTGTGTTGAGCTATATTCCTATCTATGCCTTGTTGATGTTGGCATCTATAACATACCCCTCACTCCTTTTCATCACTTATTTTTGAAGATTGCAATCTGCACCCACACATAATTGTAAATGAAATCGTGTTACCTACGGGATTTCACTATGAAATAATCTGTGAGTCATGTTGACTTCTAATTGTGGAACTAGTGAAAGATTTTTTTTTAAAGATTGGGTATAATATAACTGTGTAAACAACTTGTTTTTTATTATCTCAATTAGTCTCTGAGCCTAACAAGGGCATCAAGTTAGTTGATCTACTTTTGTGAGATTGCTGATTTCTTATTTGCAGTATATTAGTATTTGGAATCTTTGAAGGCATAAATAACATCGTATAATGGAACTATCTATGCAACCATTCATTTCAGAGATTTGTAGTGCGATCATCAATTGCAATTCAAGAATTATCTAAGAAAGGTATTTTTTTTTGTCTCCTACATTTTATTCACTCTTTTGCAAAAAACATTTAAAGGTATTTTCAAACAAAACTTGATAAAGTAAATTTATTTTTCTTTTAATTCTTTAAATATTTATGAAATTAATATTACTTAGTTCTCTATATAGTTTTCTTAACATTGATAGAATTGTAAAGCAAACTAAATATGGACTACCCTGATAAGTTTTTGTCTTTTATGTTCCTTTTCTACCTTCTTTTTTGAAAATTTCTCAGTGACATGCTTTGGGAGAATTTTGGTATGGTCTATGGTCAAGGATGGTTGTCAACTTGATGGTTGAGTTTGCCTCATGTCTAACAAACTATTTGAAAGCTGATTTCATGTTCCATCTTGTTGATTCTATCAAGTCTGATTACTCATGACAAATGAGTGACCCTGGACTTTTTGGGGATAGGTCTGCTTGAACTTGCAATTATCAGAAAGTTTAGTTTTCTGTCACTATTATTGAAGGTTTATTATCTTGTTATTGATTATCTTACTTAGTTTCTATCTCTCTAAATGAAAATCTAGATGAAGTTATAAGTGTGTGTGGAAGCCTTTTGTGTTTGTGTTTGAACCTTTATGTGTGTGTTTAATGCCCTATTTTGTTTATGCTTGTGGACCAAAAACTCATTTCAATGTCTTACAACATAAAGGGAATCACAAAGCAAATAACTATTAATTTTTAACTTCCATTATCATTTTTTTTTGCGTATGTGAAAAATGGGACATAACTAGTTTTAATTGCTCAAACAGGGCACACGAATTCACAAATGGAGAATATGTAACTCTCAAAGTATTTGGGATCTTTATTTATGTGAGATTCTATGGCAACTCATAATTAGGGAGTTACAATTGGCAATCATGAGGCAGTTACAAAAAGCTTGTTTTGGGAGATCATACCTAATAATTAACTATACTTGCAACTAGCTAACAGGTCAAAAAGTTTATGCTTATTAATCATATTGTACCAAAAGAGCATTTCACACCCTTTCCATTCAAATTTGTCACCTCCAATCTTGTCTTGAGGAGCCTCAACCATGTTAAAGTCATTGTCAGTGATCTATGGAATTCTACTTAATTGAAACATCCATTTCCACAATTCAATTATATCTCTATGATCATTGCTAGCCTACACATTGGAGATATTTGTCTCTTTATCATCAATTTCATGTGTGTTCCAAACCAGTCAATGACAAGGGGAACAATTCCAATTTTGAATGTGTTTGGTTCATTTAGGCCCTACTAAATTAGCATCCCCTCCCTGTCCTTTCTGGTGAGAAGAGGTGAATGCTCTCACATCTTTCCATTTACATTTCAAGCTAATATCCAAAGAGAACCTGACAACCTTAAACTCTTAGAGCATTAGTATGCTTATTTATTTTTCATCATATCTTGTCCTTAGATATTATTGTTGATGTTTGTGCTAGTTTGTGTTACCAAAAATGAGGCAGTAGAGCACTGCTAGTGTAATGATGGGCAAAATATGTTTTTCATTGTGATAGACTGTTTCTAAGTCATCTGTGTTGTTTCTTGCTATTGTCAAACAATCTTTATTTTCCTTGAGGCTAAAACTTAAAACTCTGTTAAGAACACTAAGACATTATTATTATAATATATCATAACACTAACACTACCAAATTTTTATGTTAATGTATTATTTATAATAACTTAAGCATTTTCCTAATGAAATTTTGGGAAAATTGTGTACAAAAGTTTTGAAATTGATAATGAGATGCAAAGTTTTCCTATGATGCTAAACCTGAGACATCTAATGTATATATGCCTACTTGGCTTATTTGTGGCTTGTGGCTATACACTTATGATACCATTCAATTAAGTTTCACAACTTTCATGGAATCATGTCTGTATAATTGTATTGTTCAAGGAATAGTGGCGGTGGATTTGTGGAATTGCGATGTAAGCTGGTCCAATACTAAGATTCTTCTTTCAAATTTGAGTGTTGCATTATTATAAAGTCAACTCAAAGCTTAACATGCAATTTAATTTATCCCATTTGATATGAATTGTCATGGGATGGATATATTTTATTATTATAGCTTGCCATATGTTCTATATTTTATCAGTATAGCCTACCAAATTTCTTGACCTATTGATACTAGTCATCTACATAGGTATGCTGTCAGATAACAAAGCAACTGAAACATATAAATGCAACTCTTTGAAATTTATCCCATGCAATGCATTTGAAAGTAGGGAGAATCAAACTAGAGGAATATTGTAACTGCCTCTTGAACTGTCCCTAACTTCAATGAGCTAGTTAAACCTAATCCTTTTCTAGTACACCTCTCTGGGGATCATTAAATGTTCTTCTATCTTTTTTTTTAAATAGAAGCTATATTATGTAAATTAGCTTTTACCTTCCCAAGAGTTAATACTTATTATCAATAATGTTTACTGAATGTGACTTTGTATTTATTTATGCTTGTATAGTGGCTTAGTATGGTTTAAATAGTATAACTCACTATCAGACTTTAATGGTTTCAATGGTTCCTACAGAGTATGAGAGTGAAAGGAATCAATTACTATTTTGCTTTGTGGTTCATGGTTTCAATGGTTCCATAGCCGCATAGGCATAAGGTTCATTTAAAGTGATCCAACATTTCACTCTATCTCCAAACTCTTGAAAGAAGACTTCATTGTAAGCTACAAAGTCCTTCCTGCATTGTTAGGAACACAATCTCTTTTATGCAAGTACGATGACCAAGCAAATAAATTAAATTTTAATGATTTACAAGTGTTGCTTACACAATGATTTGAAGCATCTTTTTTAAAGAGGGCTGCAAATTTTGTGTTTTGAAGAGGCCTTGATCTTGTGGCTGCGAGGAGCACATATATTACCACTTACATATGAATGATAGTTAAAAGTATTTGTCCTCACAAGGCCTCTCAAAGGATGGCTACACAAAAGTTCTCAAGGTTTTGTCATATTGACACAAGGGGTAAGTAGATTTCTCAACCTAAATTTAATTTTCTTCAAACTAAAGCAATGCAATTGGGATTATTTTAGACTTTTTCTGCATACTGACATCTTTGGTCCTCTATTCCTATGGGATGATCAAAACCACTAGCTATTTTTGTAGAGGGTGTCTAGGTTCCCAAACAGAAGAGCACAATACTCACTTGAAGAACCTCATTTGAAGGTACAGATTTAACATCTTTGAACAATTTATTGCACTTAACTATTTAAAAGACTTATTCTCGTATTAGCCATCTCCAATACTAAATCATTACACATAGGCTAGTAGGATGTTTTGTGCTTTGATACCACTATAGGATGCTATGCTGTTTCATATTGAAATTTTTGTAACTTGAACTCTGAGAAATTTTGTCAAATAGTTTTCTTTATTTTACCACTATGAAAACCCAACTAATCTATCCTTCAAATAAAATTTGAGGATTAGCTTCTATACTTTGCACAAGCTCTATCTTTTGCTACATGAGAGTTAGGAGTCATACTGGGCTGGTTACTTGCACATGTTCTATGTGAAAAGCATTTGACTATTTTAAAATAAAGCATGGAGTAATTCTGAAAGTAAATAACAAACAATTTTTCCTTTTATTTCTTATTGAAGAGCATATATTTCCTCAAGAAAAGAATTGTTATACATTAATATGTTTTGATCTTTTAGCCATCTTCATTATTTGATGCATTAATCACATTAGTCATTAGTATCAGGATTAGTCAAGGCATGTTGTTGATAGCACCTAAGTAACTTTCACCTTGTGACATCTCTTTGAGGCATTTTGCAAATAATTAAGATACATTTTTCTATAACTCCACATTTTGCAAACATCTAGGCCTTCTAGAAATTATAGGATCACATTAGTTACATTTGAAAACATGAATCAACAATTTCCATATGCGCAAATATAAACATTAACTACAACATGTCCACTACAACATGCCCAATTTATTTGTAGATATATTTTCCTGTGAAGAAAGAGAATGCTTGACAATATGAACCCTGAACAAAATAATGAGATGATGGTTGCATTGTGGGCTCAGTTTTGAAGAAAACTTGATAAATGTTATTGTCGTTGCAAAAAATGTAAGGGCTTAAAGAATTGAAGAATTCTAATCACAACAACCCAGAGTCATTGTAGGCAACATGGTCACATTGAAGGTGGCCACGATTTTTGTCCATTTTTGAATATGGATTTCCTACTAGAGGAACATGGAGGTGTGAATAGCCAAGCTGAGGATAACACTCCCATGGAATAAGATGATAATGTGCCAAAGGACATAATTGAAGAAGATGGTATTGGGGTAGGTGATGAGGAGGCTCATAATGATGCTACTAGTGAATTTGATAATGATGATGAAGATGGTCTTGATATACTTTTACTTGAGAAGGCACACGAGCCCTTATACAAAGGCTCCCAAACAACTCTACTCTTAGCTATAGTGTTGTTGGTGAACTTAAAGGTTATGAATGGTATATCCAATGTAGCAATGTCATGTATGCTAAGGTATGCCATTTTTGTCATCTTCAATGTTAGCATACAATTACTATTCATTATAGTAACAATGCATATTTTTTGTTATAGGTTGATTAGTGAGTTTTTGTTACCACTATCAAACATTTTGCCTTATTTGTATCGAGAACTATCTAACATTATCAATCAAATTGGAATGAAGTATCAGATAATACATGCATGTCCTAATGATCACATTCTATATCATAAACAACATGAATTTGCAACAGAATGCTCTAATTGTCATATTAGTAGATATCGGTCAAATCAAATAACAAAAAAGGTGCCTCACAAGGTTCTTCGGTACATTCCCTTTATTCCACGTCTTCAACGATTATTTAGGTGCGCTAGCTTGGCACAATTTATGGATTACCATGCATGCAATATAAGTCAAGATGACATTATGTGAATGTCTGTCATGGTTCTTCATTTAAAGAGATAGAAAAAATATGGTCACACTTTAAAGAAGAACCTCGTAATCTAAAGCTTTCATTGGTAGCAGATGGTGTCAATCCATATGGAGATATGAGATTTTTTTACTCAGTGTGTCTTATTTTTGTTATTAACAATAATATTCCTCCTTGGATGTCCATAAAGAGGGAGCACATAATGTTGTCAATGATTGTGCCAGGTATTTTTTCATTTTATAATTATCTAAATTAATTTATAAATAGTGCATGCAAATGGTTATAATAATTATGTAATATTTATATTCATTCAATTACTAGGTAAGTACCAAGTTAAAGATATGAACGTGTATATTGAGCCCCTAATTGACGAGTTGTTGAAGTTATGGAATGGCGTCACTATATATGACATCTCTAGACCAATAGGACATCGACAATTTTAATTCCATGCAATGCTTATATGGACAATACATGATGCCCCAGGGCTAACTTGTTTTTGCAGTATGTTATATTGTTAAGATCACATATTTTTAGTCTGTTATTGTACTTACACATTACTATTGTATGCTTAAGTTGCACATGATAATTGTACATAATCAAATTGTACATGATCTTGTAGGTCTTTAGACAAAGGGAAAATTCGCATGTCTATTTTGTGGTCCGAAGATGAAATCTCATCATTCAAGAAGTTTAGGAAAGTAGGTGTTCGATGAGTTTAGGAACTTTCTCCACAATAATCACAGGTATCAGATTGCTGAAAAAAATATTTTCAATGGGAAAGAAGAGACATCATCAAGACTATGAAGAATAACACCTCATCTATAGAAGTTGGAATACGATCAACTAAATCATCGAGGTAATGTCCAATTTGTCGTCCGAAGTTTAAAATTTGTATTTTGATATTATTTTATATTTACTAATGCTGTAATTGATGCTCATGAAGGTCATCAAGGCATCACTGACCAAATTCCTAGAGGAATGAAAAGTTATCCTACTCAATTTAGTAGGTTACCGTACTACAACGATCTCCCCATCGTGCATTTGTTTGATGCTTTGCATATTGGAAATAATGTAACAGAGACACTATAAATTTTTTTGGTGGAAGACATGATAGAAAACAAATTTCCAAAATTTGTACTAACATTTATGAATCCAATCATGCACTAAAAGCTTTCATTGAATCAAATAGCAATGGAGACTGCATAAATACAAGTGCCCTTCCTTGGTTATTAACGGAGTAACAAAGTGATGCATTAAAAGAAGTCATAAAAAAAGCAAAATTTCTAATAGAATTTGTTGCAAACATAAGCACTCTTCTATCAAAGAAAGGTGATTTTGGGCTAGGGTTGAAAACACATGATTGGCATACCTTTGTCAAGGTAAATCATGTTCTCTATTTATAGTATATTTGTAAAATTGAATGTACTACCTATTGCATTATTTAATAATATATTGAAATGATCCATTTTTAATGATTTTAGTACATCCTACCTTTATGCCTTTCACACCAGTTTGACAACAGTATTAAACAAGTTATATATGATCTTGGGAAATACATGAGGTTAGAAGTGTTTTTTCTTAGATTTGTAGCTTTTTATCTCAAATCTATTGTATAATTTTATTTCAAATCTTGTTTATGTGTTTTTGCATGTTGAATCTCTTTTAGGTGGTTATCATCTAAAGAAATTGATAAAAAAAGATATAAAATATTGGAAGAGAAAAATTCTACAGCTTATGTCTAAAATGCAAAAGTGTTTACCTCCAACATTTTTCAATGCTCAAGAACATTACCTCATAGGCTCATACATCAAGTTGAGGAGACTGAATTGTGTGGACCTATACAAACTAGGTCAATGTGGATGGTTGAGAGGCACTTGAAATTTATAAAGGGCTTGATTCAAAAAAGAGCACATCCTGAGAATTTTATGATAGAGAGATATATGTTATACCAGACCATGGTGTACATTAGTGAATATCTTCCAAAGTTTGCAGTAGATATCTATGTAGATCGCATTTGGGATCCCAACTCTAATGACAAATTTGAAGGGGAGTACCTAACGGGGAAAGGTAGATTGAGGAGGGTGAGAGGTAATTATAAGTTTTTTTTTCATAGTTTAATAATTCTTATTTATCATCAATATATATAAGTTGTTTCTAACTGGTGTAATTGTCTTCTTTATAGTTGGTTGTGAGTGGGATGCACTACATTTGTATATTGCAAACAATCTTGATTGGATGAAGGTATGGATTGAACAATCTCAAGAAAATGGTTGCTCATTAACATGGGATGCTGTTGCATCGTTTGTTAAAGAAGCTCATCATAATGGAGATCCCAATGTTATGCCAATGGTGCTTGATCTAATATATGTCTTAAGAGATACAAAGGTGCGCATAAGATTACTAATCATGAGACATAAGTTTAATATCAACTCACTGATTGATGCAAATAATCTTGACATGTTTGAATAATTGTAGGTCAAACACCACAAAGCTATGTACTAACATGGCTATAAATTTTGTACAAAAAAATAAGACAAAATGAAGAAAACGTGTGATTCTGGGATAAGTGTTGTCTACACAGTCACCAATATTTTGTCTAGAACTGACATACATCCTCAACAATCTAAAAATTGATACTATGGTATTTTGGATGATATACTTGAGTGTGACTTTAATTCATTCAAAAATAATTCTATTTGTCATCAAATGGTTTAGGTTATGACTGAATCAAAATGATATTGATAGGAATGTTATTGAACATGATAGTGGATTTACTATGAGTAATACAAGGTCATTTGAGCCAGTCGGAGATGAGCCCTATTTTCTTCCAAGCTAATGCGAGCAAGTGTTTTACTTTGGTGTTCCACACAAGCCAAGTTGGTTATTTGTTGTTAGACATGACCCAAGAGGAAGGTTGGTAAAGTATAATGTGATGGAAGAAGAAGATATTGAAGAAGCACAAGACGAAGTAAACGATTATCAGGAATAACAATTACCCAGTGATGAAGACGAAGAAGATGGTGATGATTTTGGTCATGCTGATGATAATGGTGATAATGATGATGATGATAATGCTGATGACGATCATGATCATGGTGATGAAGATGGTGATGATCATGGTGATGATGGTCATGATGATGATGGTGATGAAGACGATGATGATGGCAATGAAGATGGTGGTGGTGATGACGAGGATCAAAGTGACAAGTACAATGATGGTGATGATGATGATGATGATGACATGGATGAAGATCATGATAATCAATAAAATGTCCAGGTAGGATCAATGTCAACTATGATGGGGTCATGTACGACCAAATTTTTCTTTCCAAACAATACGTGTAAATATAAACGTTAAGTAGAACGTGTCAAATATTTTTTTAGATATACACATTAGTTACACCAAATTTTTGGCTAACTTAAGACAAATGATTTACATATACAATCTACTTCATTATTGATTTTTTTTTTTTGGTAAGTCTATTACTTTAATTTCGCTACTGATTTCTAAGATTTACTAATTTTTTTCACAAGGCGACATGGATGCACCTTCTCAGACACCTTCAGCAGAAGTAAAAATTAATTATTGTAAAATTTAATGTTAATATAGAAAAAAATGTCGTATTATTATGCTCTTTTCTTTATGTCTTTGGAGTTATTTTGATGAAATTTTACTGATATTTGATGCCACAAATGATAGGAAAAATCTAGAATGACTGCTGATCAAATGCGATCTGAAATATGGGCATCATTTCTACATGGCATCACCCTAAGTGCTGACCCTATGTTCATCACCCAATAAATCAAACAAAGATACATTGATGAACTTGTTAACATTATCATCGAGGGTGATAGAAGCGAGGAGAAAGAGGCACTAAGAAAAGAATTAGATCATAGAATCCAATCTTTGAAGGTAAGCAGTAATTCAACTAAAGAAATAATCGAAGTTCAATAGATGTTAATATTTTATAGTATCTTATGGATCATGATCTCTAATTTTATGTGTTCTTGTATAGGCATATGTGCCAGTTGCGACATCATATGGTGAACATGGTGAGGGTTGTCACGCACAAACTTCGTGTAAGTAACACTTTCTTTGTTTGTTTTCATCAACATTATAACACTTATCTTTTTTTTTGGAAACTTTTAGCTAGTATCCCATTTGATCTTTATCCATCACAAGTGTCTTTGCTAATAATATTGTATTCTTTAGCTCATGATAAAGTGCAAACTCCTCCTTCGGTTGCCAGTCCAATATTACTTGGTGCATTGTCAGCAGCAAGGACCATGCAAACATCCTTGTCTATGCCCACTAGGACTAGTAAAACCTTGTTTTTCTATATTTTGTAATGTGATATATTTTGTAATGTATTTCTAAAAGTTTATGAATAGCGAAGTAGCATATCAGTGCTTAAATGATGTCTACAGAAGCCTGCATACACACAAACACATGCATACACACACCACGCATACATACATATATATACCCACACATAGAGAGACATGGAGATAGGTAGAGAGGTATTTGTACAAGTTGATGAACAACAAACTAGCATATTAGTGCTTAAATGATGTCTACAGAAGAACGCATGCCAACCACATTCCAAAAAAGACATTGTTTGTTTGCACTTCACGTCCAATACCACACTGTACCAAAGTATGGCTAATGCACCTTTATTTTCTTTTTCAATTGAATAATGACAAACTCCAATGATATCAAGAATTTTGAAGTCTAAAACCTTTCTAAAAAGTAAGATCATAAATCCAAATTATTGTCGTGTTAACTCTTATATCATCAACTGTGAATCTAAATCACAATTTTTACTTATGTTTTACTACAGTTTGTTGATGTCACCACCATAATGATTGATGCTATTGCTACTGTACTACTATTGCCTATCGTGATATATTTATTGCTGCTTTTATTATGCCATCATGTTATATTGCTGTAACAATGTTGTCATGATATAGTCAAGAAATTTCTCTTAGCCTACTATTATTTTTCAGCAATTCCACAATAATGTAGTATTTTTTTACAATTCTTCTCATGTGAATAAAGTAATTAACTCTCTGAGCAATGCTAATATTTCCTATCTATGATTTTCATCAAAAACATCATGTCAAGTCCATAACCATTCCTAGATCTAAATTTTGAAGAGTTGTTGCAAACAACTGCGACAAATAATTGCTATATATCTTGTTCTTTGATAGTGTTTGTAGGCCCCAACCTATTAGAGGCACCAACTCCTAAGTGTATGTGTGCCAACTCACTAGAAGCAACAACTCCAACAATTTGTAGGCACCAACCCCTCAAAGCAAAGAACCAACTTCACTTAAGTCTAAAATTTCACCTTGACAATGTTGCTATCTTTAGCAGATGATGGACATTATAATCTATTTAAATCTTATACCTTTCTTCTTGCATTTTGCTTCTTCAATGATCTTCTCAAATCCACCTTTTATAATCTCTTTTAATATATGTGCCTTTTTATATTTTCTTCATATAAATCCACCTTGTTTGCACTTATCCTTTTCCCAAATCAACACTTTTTATCCTTCAATGTCTACCCTTATTATCCTTTCAAATATGCACTTATTCCTCTTATAAGTCTGCCATAGACATTATAAATCTGCATATAATATCTCTTGTTAGTTTATATGATATATCTTTATCATACACATGATGGTGTAGGGCACCCTAGCAAAGGGTATGTGGAGAGGGTCATTTGGTTTAATGATCTAGGAAGATCAAAATTTGAATGTAATTGGACCAATGGTCCATTTTTGTAATTGATGTTTTGAAGACTAAACTATAAAGGAAAGCATTGAAGTTAAGGGCATTGTAATGTTAACATGCACCTAGGAGGCTATTGAAAGGTCAATTTTTTTGGGGATCTAAAGGCCTATAAGGTCTAAAACAAATGTAATATGGACTCTAAGGCCAATTAAAAGTTGTAAAAGCACTAAAAGTGCTCAAAAGTTACAATTTGCCATATTGGCAATTTAGGCCTAGTAAAGCTTGTAAGGATTTTAGGTGTCTTTGGAAGGGTTAGTGAAGTTATAAAACCTTTGAAAAGGTTAGTGAAATATATTAAAGGCATATATGATTGTAAGTTGTCAAAGTTGACACTTTGTGTCAACTTAGACAACAAATTTTAGTTTATAACTAATTGGTAACAGTCATATAACTGACTATTACAGTTAGACAATGGTTGATTACTATTGTTTGGTTAATTAGAAGGGAGTTGTAAAGTATTTGGGGGATAAGTAGAGTTGGGGTGGTGAGACAAGGCATTGTGAAAAACATTTAATCAATAAAATAATCCTATTCTCTGCAATTCAGTCTCTGTCCCATGGAATAGTGATGGAACAGTGAGTTCCTATGATGTATCAAATGCATTTTGACTAATATTTAATGCGAGAACATTTTATTATTTTTGTTATATTTTCCATGCATTCTTTTCATTTTCATTGCGGGTTGAGTAAGGAATAATAGACTAGTGCATTCAAACCAGTGACTGGTTAGGCACAGTCAACTGTACTTATTCTAAAGTTTCCAATGTAGATTCTCTCCTACCACCTAAAATAATTGTTATTGGTGGGAGAGAATGAGGTTGTGATAATTTATTTGTACTATATTAACCAAGTGCAGGAGAGTGGGAAAACTTGGTGTAAGTGCAGTGTTGGATGGCAATTGCTGATGGAGGTTTAGCTCGGATTAGACACCAATCTAATAGAAAGTGGATCATTTCATGTTTGAAGATGTTTGGGGGGTGAATCCTTCATGTTGGGACATAAATTGAAGTGTCTATGCAATTAGTTTGGCCTGGAGTGGTCTAGAATAGTCCTTTTGATCAAACCCTCATGGTATGTCCCTAAAATCAAGGGTTTAGTGGCTAGGCAAATGGGTATGGGATAAAGTCACAAAAACCTAAGAATCTATAGTTTTGAAACATTAGGAAAGACTTTTTAAGCCTTTGGAGTCATAGAGATGAATGGAGATGTGGGTTATTTTGTAAATGTGAGGAATTAGGCCTAGTGTGGATAGGCTTGGGGTATTGGATCTTGGGTATGGTACAAAGGAGTTGGTATTGAAACTTAGGGAGGATTTGTAGATCCCAAA
Source organism: Cupressus sempervirens (assembly GCA_028749045.1). Lineage (NCBI taxonomy): Eukaryota > Viridiplantae > Streptophyta > Pinopsida > Cupressales > Cupressaceae > Cupressus > Cupressus sempervirens. The sequence continues at coordinate 821,168,453 of CM053791.1, read as the reverse complement.
AGGGTATCTAAAACACATTTTAGTTTCCTTGGTGGTTTGGAAAAGTTGGAGGAAAACCCAAATTAGTGACTGGTGAGGGCTACTAGCTTTAAGGGCTAGATGTGAGTGTTGGGTAAGAGATTAGTTGTCAATAATGAAGGGATGGATGGAACATGGTTGTTAAGCCATAAGAAGATGTTTTATGAAGGAAGAGTGAAGGTTGAGGCCTTGGAAGAAGTTATGGTGTTTGGGAAGCATTAAGTGCACTTGGGTAGCCTAGAAGGAAGTTCTTGAGGGGACATTGGAAGTGAGGAGTGTTGAAAAGTTGATTAGATGTTGCTATTTGATATGAAGAAGATGGATACCACTCACCCACTCTACATCACACGACACACACATATTCCATTTCACCTACCCTCATTATGTCTACTCTTTACTCAGATATTTCTCATTGCACACACCACACATGTACTTCTGTTCTATATCTGCCCCATTTTGTATGATGATATATTGTAGAACTTACACTCTTTTCCTCTCTTAATTATTTTCAATTATCATGTATACCTTCATGTCTTCATGTAGAAATTTTTTTGTTTGAAATGGACGTAGCCTTTTAGTTTTGTCACCTTTCCTTTAATCGCACTTGTTTCTTAAATACATATTAATATATCTCAAAACACATTTAATTATGCTTCTTTAGTTATGAATCACACCATTTAAAACAATAATCATTATTGTCCTCATTGAAATAATAAAAGATTTCTCCTTTCTACGAATCACTGTCCTCAAACAAACTCTATAATTATTGTATCTTTTCTCTTAACAACTTTTCTACAACACACTCTAATCATTTGTTTCAATTTTTTGACTGATAGTCTTACTGATGCAATGTGATTGTTGTTCATTCTGAATAACTCAATTTGAAAAAAAAAAAAAAAAGGTAAGGTAAGGTGGTTTTATAGTCCACGACACTATGCCATAGTTTTTGGGTTTACATATGGTGACAGTGATATGGGACTACCTCGTACTCTTTTTCGAGAGGCGCTTGGTGCTACAAATGAGGCGTACATACCCTACCCCCCAGTGGGATTTGAACTTGTGACCTCTCTTTCAAGAGTACAAGTTCTCCACCACTAGGCCAACTCAGGCTGTACTGAGATACTTTTTCTAGATTATTGATATATAATCCAACTGTCAAGTCTGTTAGTAAATTAAAGTCTTTTATAAAGTTGACCATATTAGGTTAAGTTGGCCATGACCAATTTGAAACATTATTCTACTTGGTCAACATTATAAGTTACATTTTTTTCTAGGCAACAAATTAATTAGTCATATTAACAAAGTGTGACTGGTGGTGTCTCTCTATCTTTCATTTTATTTGGTGTCTGCTTTAATTGTCATGATGTTTCAGTTGATAGAGCAATAGAGAGCAGTATTTCTAAAGTTGATCCATTTCTTGGAGCAATCCGTGTGATTAGTACTGGTTCATATGAAGGGACATTGTTTCTAAACAAGAAAACTATGTTTCCATTAAAAGAAAAAAAGCTTCCAGGTGCTTTAATATTGTTATTATTTAAAGTGTAAATTTAGTTTACTTTTACATTACTTGTTTTGGATTGAAAAACCCTGTATTTTTTTGTAGGTAATAATGCTTTCTTTGATCATCTTGTTCATATGACATTGGGACTATTTGGACCCACCATACGTAAAAGGTATGTAGTTTCATATCATTGCTACATAATTTTTCTTTTCTTCTATTTATTGTAATATATTAAAGTTATTGATCTAACAATCTTTTTTTTTTAAAGGTAGAATTTTCAAGTTGTGGAATCAAAAAATCAGCTGATTGCATCTTTTGAGGAGAAATTTGGAAAAAACATTTTTGATACTGGCCTACTTCTCAAAAGAGCAGCTAAGCATATAAAGATTGTGAGTGATCAATATAGAAGGGCTCTTAAGGATAACCCAAAGTATGACCATCCTCCTATGATTCCACCGATGGAGTGGAATAAAATAATAGAAGATGCAAAGGAGAAAAGGCTATGTGAAGATAGAGTAAATGAAGCAGCACAAGGCAAAAAAAGGTATGTCATGATAGTATTAAGTACATTGTAATCATGCACTAATTATTGATATTTGTAAATATATAATCTAAGATGTTTGAAATTGTTCATAGATTGCAAGACACATCTGTGGCTACAAAAGCAAGACTAGAAAAGTTTGGCCAACACAAACTTGGCTCTAGCGGCTGTATGAATCTCCAATCTCGACTTGTAAGTAGGAGCAATAAAATTTCATATTTATTCTTTTATATAATGTTGCAAACAATTTTGTTTAATGAGACCATACATCGAAAACTAATGATATTAAGCAAAAAATATAGGGCATAGAATTCAATGTGGAGCTCACAGATGAAGATAGAAGAATTGCCTTGAAGGAAGGCTAAAAAGTCATGGTTGCGCACCTATGCGAAGAATCTAAAAGCCTTGCCCAAGAATCTAGTGCACCAAATGATATCTCATAGGTAAATTGGTCAGATGAAAAGTAAATGAAATTAAATAGTTGAGAAGATTCTTTTTTGGTATTAGTTTTGAACATAAATTGACTACATAACAATGTGCATAACATTTTACTACAACCTTCATATCCTACCATACAACTTGCTCGTGATGAAGGCCATGATATGCATTATAGTGGTGGAGGTATTAATTTTCTATTGGAAATTAATTATGCAATTATGAATACAATTTAACATCTTCAATTGCAATTTGACGTGTATCCTTTTTTTGAATATTTTAGAGCATGTTGAACATCATGCTAAAGGAGTGGAGCATGTTCCAAGTGTTCAACATGTTGACATGGTGGTGGATCAAAATTTTAATGTACATCATGTGGAATTCTCAGGTAAGAAAAATTCATGTTATGTTGTACTAGTACTTAATTACAGACTTGTAACAGTTAAAAAAAGAAAAAGAGTATGTCGATTTATCCCATTTACTTGTTCTTGCAACATAGCCACCTTTAGTTAGTAGCCTCCTGCTCCTCCAAAGAGAAGGAGCCATCATAATTTGACATTACACATGCCAGAACAGGAGGAGAATGATGCAGATATGGATGCTCCTATGAGCACTTTTCTTAAGAGAGCTAAAAAAACAAAAAGGAGAAATGATGTTTTAAAAATGCTCTTTGATAAACCTTATTGGATAATGAAAGAACTTTGTTTTAAGTAATTATCTATGAATGATGTGTATTAATACTGATTTTTATTTTATGTTAATGAATATTGTTATGTGTTAATGAAGTCTTGATTAGTATTGTGTATTAATGAATTTAATATCATATTAATGAATGTTATGTGATTGTATTGATTGAATGTTATAGTTCATAAAATGGATGGATGAATGAATGAAGTATGTAATTAGATGATAATGGGTAATTTAAATTGATGTTAGAGGGAGAGGGGTGAGGCCAATGAACTTCCACCTTCACATGGTTGGCCTTGTTAAGTAGAGAATATTATAGTATTCTTGAAACCAAGTGAAGCTCAAACTAACATAAAATGGAGACTTTGCATGTGGTAGGTCTAAAATGATCCAAGACTAGTGCTTCCCATAACATCAATTTGTGAAATACATTCTGATATCACCAATTTCAACACTCTATTCGAAGCATAGGAGTGGCCTATAGTCTTAGCATGAATTTTGAGTAATGCCTCAGTCCAGATTGCCTCAAAAGTGGCTAGAAGAAGCCTGCACGAGTTTGAGACTATGAACTTTCCCTACCTTGGCCAAGAAGAACTTGCCAACTCTCTAGTATTAGGGAAAATCACAGAGTGGTGTGGCTGGTTTGCAACCAACCAATAAGTTCACAATTAAAGGAATGAGCCTTCCTTTGCCAAGGATTGCCAAGCAACAATCTCAAGTGTACCAATTTGATCAATGCTCCAATCCTTATTGAGAATCTTGTCCCAATCAATCTCTAGATGAAATAGGGACACCAAGTGACTGGTAAAATGGGGAATGACACCTAAACATCTAAAACTTTCATCCTTATATCTTTCAAGGTCACTCCAATGAATCCCAACCAGTTCCATTACTTCTTGTTGAGAAATCCCAACAATGACACCCAACCCAGATTGATCCCTAAGACCAATGCATCACATGAAGAAACTACATTCCCAAGAACCATAACAAGTGTGATGCACTCTTAGTCTACCTCTTTATGCAAAATCTAAATAAATGTTCTTGCATATTTAGTCACTTTATATCGAAGGTCAATGCACATAATGACTTCCTGTAATATTTAGGTAATTGGTCACTGGTGGCCAAAGTAATATAGCATAAATGGCACAAAGACAAATCTTTAGGAATTTATTGGCTTTCTAGTTTTATTTATTAGCTGTATGAACTTTTTGTGCAGTGCTCCTTTTGGTTTTGACAAGAGAGTTAGCACTTCAAACATTGCACGTATGCAAAGAGCTTGTCAAGCATTTGAAAATTCAAATAATGGTTACCATAGGGGGAACTAGTTTAAAGGATGATATCATGCAGTTGTACTAGTTAGTACATCTACTAGTTGGAACACCAGGTAGGGTTTTGGATTAGTGCAGGTTCAGAGGACGTATGAGGCTCTTCTAATTTTTAAGAAGCCATTAAACTATTTAAGAATCCATGGATACATTACAAGCCATTAAAGGTCCAGAGGATGTATGAGGCTCTTCTAATTTTTCCCATTAATTTGTTTAGAAAGAATAACTTACTTCCATTAAAATGATGTACCCCAATCTTTGCAAGCATAGCATAATACTCTATTTCTGATCTACAAAGAGGAGGGCAGTTATTTGCAATTATAATAAGATTTCTTGCAAACCAATAAAACATACATTGGTTAGTAACTTGTCATTTACAAAAGAAGTGTACTTAGAAGCCATACTCATTACATCTGAATATCCCATTCTCTTCAACATCTGGACATGCACAAACATAAATGTAAATCCCATGAACCATAAGTTCTCAATACTCACCACATAGCTCCTAAGATTTCAAAGTACTTAACACCATAGCTTCCACAGTCACACATGTTTCTCTCTTCTATGGAAGGTAGGGTATTGGTAAAGAGGCTAGAGTTTTGATTGTGTTTGAAGGGTACCCATTATTTTGCTTTTTTATTTTTGACACAAAAAAATGTTTGTATTGTTCTGATGTCCTCTCTTCAAGGAAATATGGCAAAGGGCCACAACATATAGAAGCAATCCACCTGATATCCATACTAAATCGATGCACAAATATTAAGACATCCCACAATGGTGGTTTTATATAGCTACTTTGGCTGTTTCATTTGCACTGTGTGAGTTTTACAAGGGATAGGTGCAACTTCCATGGTGGGGTCTAATCTTGGCTTGTGCTTTAGTATCCCTTTTCACTTTGCCCACCAATGTTATTATTGCCACTACTAATCAAGTAAAACTGGAACACATTGATGAAAAATAATTATGCTTGCTAATTCAATTCATGGAAGATTCTAATTTTAGTTAATGTGCAGACACCAGGGCTGAACATAATAATAGAGTACGTAATGGGATACATTCTTCCTAGAAAACCCATTGCAAATGTGTGCTTCAAGGTATATGGGTACATGAGTATGAGTCAAGCGGTTTCATTCAAGTCTTATTCAAAATACTTTAATCTGAGCATGCAGATATAGACAGAACAAATAGTTGTTATTTAAAGTATTAATTTTATTTGTTTGTGTATTTCTTTTTATTCCAAAATTTTTTTTTTGTTCTTTGTCAGCATTTTGCATTCTTTAAAGAACCAAGAGAAAAACAATGTTCATCATACGACCATTTCAATCTACAAACCTCTACAATTCTTGTATTGTGCTAACAATATACTTGACATTAATGACAAAATGTCTAAAAATAAAAAGGGGAGGAATCATAAAACATCAAGGAACCAATTAATCGAGCAAAATCAAAGCAAATAAGAAGTTAAATATGCAAATCATCAAATGGGAATAAGAAAAGATCAGCACTTTAGACCATTAATAAAGGATCGATCAAGAGGATTGTCCATTGAATTAGGAAATTTTGAAAAGTAACCAGCAATAAACATATATACATGTATAAATTTAGCAAGTTTCTTGAGAATCATAAAAATATATTATTTAAGGAATTGATTACCAATTCATCTAGGATTCGTAATTATTATTTTTATTCTCTGGAAGATACAACAGTACTGGTTCCCTCAATTAAGTAGCCCACGTTGAGTTGGTTTGCTTGTGGGCCACAGAGTTGAAGACTTGGATATTTGTTCTGCTCTAGGGCTAAGTTGCAGGTATCAGTCTCTGTCCATCCTACCGTGCTTTCCCCTCAAATTTTTCTAAATGGTTGGCTGTAAGAAATATGTAATGAATAGATCCAATGCATTTAGGATACTTTTTTTTATAACAGGATTTACTTATGATCATAGTGCTTGATCTTAATTAATTATAACTTTCTCTAAGTTTGCTAGCCATTATGTAATTTATTTTTTGAATTCTATTTGTAAATAAGTTGTATTGTCGAAATTGTCATTTTTGCACAAATACTTGGTATAATAATAATAATAATAACAAAAACAACTTAATCTAAATTTAAAAAAAAGTATCCAAATAGACATTAGAAGTCTTGGGTAACCCATAAATTTTAATTTGAAGGAAATTTGGAAGCTGAGCGATGACCTTGCCATAGAAATAATTTATTGAAGATCCTTTGGCCTAGTTCAGAAGGACCTACCTATGTAAATATTTTCACCAAGTGCAAAGCTCACTTTTTCCCATTGTGTTGAAATAATATATTGCAAATATTTTCAGACCTTACACAGGTTTCCAGTCCCTTATATGGCTAAAGAGGCTCTCATTGTTACACTTTTATATTCATTATAATATATTTTATTTTATTGTTAAAACCTAATCATTTATATTATAATGCATAATTAATCATAACAACTTTAAATATTAATCAATTCAATTTAAAATATAATATAACTTTTAGAGAATAATAGGAAAATGAATGTATGTGAAAAATAAAATCAAAGTTTTGGGCTTCACTAACAGCGAATTGATTCTTTGTCAGATGTTTTATCAGATTGTATGAAAAGCAATCATATTCAGATATTTTCAACTTTAACAAATAACTCTAAATATGTTTAAAAAGACAATCATGTTCCAAAGTTTTGACTTTGACAAATATTTGTATATTTGTGTGAAAAGGAAACCATAGTTCAATGTTTTCTTCCCTTGAAAAAATTACTTGTTCATAAGAAATTCCATTTTCAATAGCTATATTGATAAATTGGTATTTTATTGTAGGCTATTGGACGTGAATCATATAAAGCACAAATAGAATAAGCTCCTTTTGTATTTGGTTTTTCAATACATGGACTTTGATCTCAAGAAATATATTGTTGGTTATTGTCATGGACAAAAGAAATTGCTCACATACTAATGGATTGTGGAAATCTGATTATGTTAAAAGAAATTGTCTCCCCAGATTATCAAGGTAATTTCTTTTAATTTAACTATATCAATAAGTAACCATCATGCAATTTTCTTGTATGCATAGACAATGTTCACAAAAAATGGAGCCTTTTAAACTATGACACATTGAGAAAGGATTAAAATTTTATATCAATAACCGAGGAGCTCTATTGTTGAATGCTGTTAATTTTTTCAAGATTTCATGTAATTGCTCAATTGGGTTATTCCAAATGCTGCATGAAGAAAATTTATTTTGTTTCAATAATTTAATTGTTATTTGTTATATTCTTTCTATGATTGTGAGTTAATTGTTGGATTGCAGAGCTTCTTGTACCAGATATGCAAGGGTGTTTCTTACTGCCATAGTAGGGGTGTAATGCATAGGTGCTCCCATTTGTATAACTTGGATTGTAAATTTTTTACTTCTTTTGCATATTTTTGTTGTTTTTCAATCTATTTCATTTGAAACATAATTAGAATGTGTAGGGATTTGAAGTTCGACAATCTACTAGTGGACCAAGAAAGGGGTTTGGTCAAAATTGCAGATCTTGGGCTCGGAAGAACATTCACTATTCCTATTAAGAAATATACCCATCAAGTGGGACAATTTTTAAAAAAATTATCTTGATTTTAGATTCTATTTTCTTCTTACCCAACTAATAACTATTTAAGATTAATTGTAATTGAAGCAATAAAGGCCACTGTATGTTATCTCAAATTTCAATCTAGATGATAGAGATGAAGAGATCATTTCATACTTTAGGGTCTATATGTAATTACTAAAAAATTAGCAAAGACATGGACACCATGGCTTTAACTTAGGGTAACATGAATCTCAATCTAGATGCCAAAGGTAATGAGCCCATACTAAACTTTATGGACTATATATAAACTTATTAAACTAAGAAGTAATGCCCTGGTACCATAGTTTTAGGGCTCATTTAAGTTAATTTATTTTTTAGTTGGACTTTGATGCATAGAGTTTTTGTTCAACTATAGATGTTAGTTATGTCTGTTAATTAACTTTAGCTACATTATCAGTAGTGGCATAATACCATAAAAATATGTTCATAGGTTCTAGGGAATTCTGTTATGTTCAAATCAACTTGAGCTATTATTTTGACATTGTTTTAATACCTTGCTTCTTGCTGCAAATTATGACCCTTTGGTATAGGGCTCATGAGGTGCTTTTGGGAGACACCCTTCACTCCACAGCTATGGACATGTGGTCTGTTGGTTGCATATTTGGTAAGCTTTTTGCAATCTACTACTTTAATTTAAGGGTTGTACATATTTATACTTCTCTTAAGAATTTTTATCTTCTATCCATTAATATGTTGTTGCTCCTAAATTATATATTTCACTTCAATTTTATGATTCATGGATATTTGAAATTGGTTCTTAATTATGTAGCTGAGATGTCCTGAATGAAGCCTTTGTTTATGGGAGATTCAAAAATAAGCCATCTCCTTAGCATTTTCAGGTAAGAGCAATTTTCCAGTCAAATAATTAAAACATGAGATTTTGCAAAGAGAGATGATTTATACTACAACCCCATTTTATCCCATGAATGATATGATTATTGTGGTTCATCTTAATAACTGTGGTTCATTTTATCCCAATCACTAATTTGGATTTTTCTCCAATATTTCCCAAACAACTAGGGAAACTAGAACCTGATTAAGATACCCTTTTGGGATCTATGCATCCTCCCTAAGTTTCAATATCAACTCTTTTGGACCATACCCAAAATCCAATACCCCTAGTGACACTAAACAAGGCCTACTTCTCTCTCATTTTCAAAGAAACTCATAGCTCCACTTATCCTCTTGTCCCCAAACATTGAAACAGTCTTTCTAGGGCTCATAAAACAAGATATTTTGAAATATCCAAGGTTTTATTAGCCATCCAATTCATTTGTCGCCAAACCCTTGGTTCTAGGGTCACTAAACTATGGCATGTTCAATGAGACCTCTAACAACATCACCAAAACAAAAGGACTGCACCGACACTTCATAAATGTCCTCCCCATACATATTCCTTAACCAAATATCATTATCCTTGAAGGAAAGCCCATTCATGTTGACTGGTGCTCGCACTGGCTCTTTCACAATTAGCAACTAAACACTCAACTCTACTTCTCCACCAAGATTCTCTATTCTCCTGTAGAAAAATAATAATATACAAGTATGTACAATATTGTGGCAATCTTCCACCAATCACATAGATCACAGAGGGTGGAAGAGTTGCCACATTGTAGAAAACTTCAAATCTAAACCCGACTATGCTCTGCCAATCACTGTCTTACAAACACCAGCTCAATCATTTGAACCTAAAAAACTATGAAACAAGGAATAAAATGTGTGAAAATAATAGGAAACAACTTCCTTAAGATTCCTACATCATGATCAATCGAGAGCCAAACTCAACTATCATTTCAAAGGTATTGGTTATGACTGTACCCGAGGAACAGTGGCTAGTTAATAGGGAAAAAAACTTGTTTTTATTGCTTCCAGAATCTATTACATGTCTTATTATTCCAAACACCAGCTCTCTATTGCCTCTAAAACTTGACCACCTTCCACTAAATAGCCAAACAAGGCCAATAACCACTATTGTCTAACTGTAACAGTCAGTTATCTAACTGTTACCAATTAGTTATAAATTGAAATTTGTTGTCTAAGTTGACACAAAGTGTCAACTTTGACAACTTACAATCATATATTCCTTTAATACATTTCACTAACCTTTTCAAAGGTTTTATAACTTCACTAACCCTTCCAAAGACACCTAAACTCCTTACAAGCCTTACTAGACCTAAATTGCCAACATGGCAAAGTACAACTTTTGAGCACTTTTAGTGCTTTTACAATATTTAATGGCTTTTAGAGACCATATTACATTGGTCCAATACCATATAGGTCTTTAAATCCCATAACTAGGCTAGGATCAATGAAATGACCCTTAATAACCCCTTAGGTGCATTTTAATCTTTCAATACCATTTACCTCTATTACATTGCCTTTATAGTTTTAGGCTTCATTACATCAAAACATCAAATACAAAGATGGATCATAGATCCGATTACATTTAACTCTTAATCTTTCAAGATCATTTTGATCTTCATGAGTCAAAATGATTCTCCTCTCATGCTTTTGCCAGGGTGCCCTGCACCATGCATGGTGGTTGCTGGAGTCCATTGAGAACATTTGCCAAAAACCTCTTCTTCCTCCAAATAGCCCCTGGACATGCCCAGGTGACTATGTCTTTTTTGATGCTTCAGATATTGCAAACCTCCTCTCTGCCATTTCTACAATACTTGTCACAACTCACATTCCATTATCTCAACAATTGGCAGCACTACAAATCCATTCATCCTCGCTTTCTTTGTCACATCTGTACACAAGAATTTAATGTGGGTGCTCGTACATACACTCATACTTCTTCCCACAATAAGGGAAAAAATATGAACTCATTCCACCAAATCCCAATTGGATATTTAGAACATGAGGGGACAAGTTGTGTTAAAAGAGAATGCACTCCACAAGATCCTCTTTATAAAAAAAGGTGCAATCAAGTTATCTTCACTTATCAAAACAATATGTTAAGCCCACCTCATTTTAATGGAGAGTTTATTTCCAATAGCAAAAATTTATATCCAACTCACATTGGTGTTGATGAATTTTTCATCTCTGGATGTAACCCATTTCATGAAGCTCCTTCTTTCAATGTTTCAGCAATGCCATTTACTGCAAAACCCATTGAATGTATTTCGTAGATTGGTTGGCATGATATGGCTAATCAAGAAGGATGTAGTGATATTGAGAAGAACAATTTAATAGCTTCTACATTGGGAGAGAGATGTAAAGAAGTGGAGGTTCAAGCACAAACCACATCTGATTTCATTGATTGCTTTGATGCAAAGCAAATAGGCTTAGCATTGCAAGGTTTATTTAATCAAGGTGGAGATGGAAATGAGGATATTTTTGATTGGGAAAGTGATGATCCCTTTTGGCTGGGAAAATTTTGATCCAGTCCATGACTTGGTAAGCTCTCTACATTCATATTTTATTATTTATATGGATCCATTATTCCAAATTTTTTGTTTATAGCTCGGACATCAGATACGTGTAAAATTTTCAAGGGTTCCATTGTTGTAAGTATTCTTTAGCACACAAAATTTTCAACATTTTCAACATGGGTTATACTAAGCTTTTATCATACAACTTTATTGAATTCATGTTACAACATTTTTTTTAACGAAATCATGTTCAAATATTAAAATTTCTTTAGTCTCGAAATTGCTTTAGGGATATGAATTTCTCAAAATGAATTTTATGCTAATCATGTGCAAGATGTAATCTAGTGACTGTGGAAGCTATGGTGTTAAGTACTTTGAAAGATGAATTAAACATTAAGTACTTTTAGATATTAGGAGCTATGTGGTGAGTGTTGAGAACTTCTGGTTCATGGGATTTACATTTATGTTTGCACATGTCTAGATGTTGAAGAGAATGGGATATTTAGATGTAATGAGTATGGCTTCTAAGTACACTTCTTTTGTAAATGACAGGTTACTGACCACTGTATGTTTTATTGGTTTGTAGGAAAACTTATTATAATTGCAAACAACTACCCTCCTCTTCATAGATCAGAAATAAAGTACTATGTTATGCTTGCAAAGATTGGGGTACATCATTTCAATGGAAGTAAGTTATTCTTTCTAAACACATTAATGGGAAAAATTAGAAGAGCCTCATAAATCCTCTGGACTTGTAATGCTTTGTTTAGAGTGTTAATAGGCATGTTACTGTAACAAATTGATCATTTTTTTCCCGTTTGATGATCTAAACCCGAAAGATGTCCTTTATATCTTGCATTGATAGTGTATAATTGCTTTTTTTGTCACCTAGGTTCTTTGTAGAGTTTATTGATTTTGTTCTTTTCAGTAATTTTTTTGACAATGATGTAGAGTGGTCTATTTAATTCAAACCAACATGGCTTGGTTTTTGTAGTCTTTTATGTTGTAGTTTTATCAAATTCACTTGTCACATCCAAAATTTCCTACATTACAAGGGTTGTTATTCTAAATTTTCTATATTGGTGCATTGTGCATTATTATTTGAGAACATCAATTCAAATACATAATATCTTATAGATGATGTCACTAACAGATCTTGATATGTTTCAGCTACCTAATTTTTCAACAAACTTACCTTTATGTATGTTGGCAGGTTAAGCTGTGGGGTCAATTCTTGTTACAGTTTGGTTCAGGATCTTGATGCTGTAGGATTAAAATTTCCTTTCCTGGAATTATAATTAAAATGGGTGAGTCAACATCTTTATTTGTATAGTATAGCTAACCTTGACTTATTTATGATGTGTGTTGCATTTTGAATTTTGATTATGCTTATTTTTGCAATTATTTTTATTCCTTTTATTTTCAATTCCTGGTTATGTTCTTATCTACATAGGTGAAGTCTGTCTGAAGAATTAAAGGAGCACTCAAATACAAATTGGGTCAATGTCTTTAATCATATATACCACAACTTCATAAATATTGAATAGCTATTTTCATCATTAGATATAAAAATGATGTTAATAACATAATCATATTAGTTAAATGCTAGAAGTAGTGTCATTGTACTTAAAAGTAAGTAATACTATCTATAAATATGAGATTCATTGTTACTTGACTCCTCTATAGTTTTCAATAACTGCTAGGATTCTAAGAACACATCTTCTTGGGATGTTGGTATCATGACGCAAACTTGCTATTATAGGTAATGTTATTTACATGTTTTCATCAAATAAAATATCACAATAAATACTAAATGGTCTCCATCCAAGTTGATGTCTGGTAAAAATCACAGTATTGAAATTGTTATTTTTCATTTTAGGAAACTCAACATTGGTCCACTTATATGTGTCATGAATGATATTTGCAGGAAGGTCTCTTCTTTATTCCAGAGTCCCCCAGGTGGTTATTGAATAGCCTTTTTTCCTAATAATTTTCTCATGGTCATTGATTTATGTGAATTGCTAGTACTTTTAGAATCATATTTTTTTTAATATAGCTTATGCCTGGTGCAAGGAACCAGATTTTGGATATGTTACATGCTTATTAGCTGGCAACACCATACTAGATTTATGTAGGTAGTTAACAAAGTGAGTGAAGCTATGAGAAATTCAATCCACGATTCCAAAGCACAATTCTACTTAGTGGTTTTAGTTTAGAGAATCCATTTTACAATCCCAATTGATTATATAATTCACTTGTAGGAAAAGGTTGGACAAGAGAAAGAGTTTAGAGTAGCTTTGCAAACCATTTGAGGAAAAGATTTTGATGTTTCTGCCGAGGCAGTTGAAATCAAGATCTTTGTTAATTTTTTTCTAATATATATGTAATTTTGAGTTAGTTATGCTACAGAGATAGTTTAAATTTTAAGTTTTGTGTTAATTATCTCATCTATTAGAAAATAGAGATAAGCTTTGTCAATAAAAAGCCTATCCACTATTTTAAATTGAATGGTTTGTAAAAAGAAGTTGTTTGAATTGGCTACCTTCTGAAGGCCCCTGATCTGAGACCACTTCATTTATAGATGTTGAATCAGAGCATATTGTCAAAGATGCTCTTGATAAAGTTTCTCAAGACATATCTATTTTTGTTGCATATCATCTTTGTATTATGAAAGTTGTAGACAACTGGCTAAGCTCCACCTCCCAGTAGTTGCACAGGTAGTAAGATCATAAAGTAAAATAACAGTCTCTATCTTGTTATAGAGGGCCAAAATAAGAGTTCTAACCAAACACAAGTTTTCATTTATGGAGTGTATAATATGTGCTACAGCTTATGTTCATTGCCCAATTTGTGCATATCCAACAACCATGGCTTTTGATGACCACATTACGTTTATGCATCCTGTCAAATAGTTCACATGACTTATCTATGCTTCCATTTTGCAAGCAGGTCTTCCAAGGCAAATGCTATTACTTCATCTACACCATCTAACAAAATCTGTTATGCTTTGATGGATGCCTATAGCTTATCCTAGAGCTCTCATTCAATAGTTATGAGATGATCAATCAAGAGGAAACAATTGAGAGCTTAGAGTGACACAATTTTTAGATGATCATATGAAATGAAATGGGCATGCGGGTAGAAAGAAATTAGAAAGACATTGTGTATAGATGAAGGCATGAAATGGATGGTTTTGGAGCACTCAACATAGACACTCAACATTTAGTACATATCATCATTTGAGATCAAATGGGTGTGTGGGATTATACACATAGTGAATAATAAAGGAGGGAATTGAACCCTCCCTGAGGCTCACACTTGTTGAGGTCCACTTCAGCAATGGCCCTTCCTATGAAATTTCTATCTAAAACCTTTCTAATGAGATAATGTGTTATGAGCTCTTCATTAGAAGTATGGAACATGAATCTAGGATGTAGTTGTTTTATCATGGGAATTATGAATATCAAAGGAAATGAATATAGGTGATAGGGAAGAGAATTTAATAATAGAGGCTCTTAACTTTAGTTACATTCATGATATGGGTGATGAACAACTACCTCCTGGATTCACATTCCATCCCACTGATGAAGAGCTCATAACACATTATCCCATTAGAAAGGTTTTAGACAACAATTTCGCAGGAAGGGCCATCGCTGAAGTGGACCTCAACAAGTGTGAGCCTAATTTTTTTTTGACCAAGCATTGCTCGAAATTTTGACCAATGCTTCCACAACTTTGGTCAAACTTTCGACCAATGCTTCCACTAAAATTGGTCAAAATTTCAACTAAATCTATAGAAGCATTGGTCAAAATTTTAACCAATTCTTGGCACAAATTGGGCCATCAACTGTCAAAGTTTTCGACCAATGCTTCCGCAAGAAATGGTCAAAAATTTGACCAATCTAGGTAGAAGAAGCTTTGGTCAAAATTTCAATCAACTCTTCTACCTGCATTGGTTGAAAATTCGCCAATTCTTGGCAGAGATTGCACCAGCAATTGTGAAAGATTTCGGCCAACGTATTGGTCAAAATTTCAACCAACGTATTGGTCAAAATTTCGACCAACATATTGGTCAAAATTTTGCCCAACCAAAAGGTTGGTTGAAATTTCAACGAGAAAAATTGTGACCAATGGTTTGGTCAAATTTGGTTGAAATTTGGGTCAAAATTTTAACCAATATTGGTCAAAAAATGGCCTCAAATGTACTTGTGAGAGAAGGCAAGGATTTGCTCTAAAAAATATGCAAATGTATTCTTAGAAAAAGAAAAGATGTAAATTAATTACAAATGATCCACCCTTATAGTAGGAGATTAAAACCCGAAAAGGGTAACCTAAAAGGTAATGTTATAATTTCTAATTAATTATTAATGAGAATGTAAAAGGTGCATAAAGTGAAATCTTAAGAAGGGAGAAAAGGTAATCTAATTAATGAAATTAAATTAACCTTTTTCTCTAACATTGTATACGAAGGCATCCTTAGTTCAAAGCTTTAAAATTCATATAACTGGTGTGCGATAAGACTTATATAAGTTGCATGATGACAAAAATGATCAAGTCATTGGGAAGAAGATGTGTATTTTGTGTGCACAAGAATGCAAAATCTCATGTTCACCGATTCATGACGTTTCCCAACTTGATGACGGTGATTGTTAATTCAAGGGAAGCCACTCAGTATGGAATGACATCATCTGCAGAGACTATGGATGTTATGTATTCAACATAATGTCAATACCATCCACATGATGGAATGAAAATTTTAGATACAATGCCAGATAAAGGTGACATCTCAGTTTTATTTGACTCTATCTTCTATCTTCTACGATATATTTAATAGAGTATAGACTCTTGTGTAGTAGTGGTGAAGTACAAAGGTCGACAGTGAATGGCTTATTGATAATATGTCGACCCTCATATTGGGAAAGAGATTGAGTTTTCCTTTTTGTTTGAATGTGAGATCTTCATATCCTTATGAATCTGCAATAGTGGCTAGAGAAGCATGATTTTCAAGTTCATCGAAGTACCTCGGTGACTACTATAACTGATTGGAAATGTAATGCGAGAATACATCAAGGAAGAACGGCAATAATTCTGATATGTGAGAGCATAGCCAATCTAATACCATCCCAATGTTGCTCCAACCCGCTACTTCTTCATCGAAAATGAGCATGAGCTCAGGTACTACAATGAGAATAGAGGTAGTTTACTGAACTGTTTGATCAAATGTCATGGATTGATTTCATGATAATGTAGTTTCCAAGAGAAGCCATGGCAAAGAAAAGGAATGCATGGGTTTTTATTAAACATGCAGAGGGAGTCATCCTAATTTCAAAACTTGACAATGGTTATCAATGCTAGCCAAGTTTGGTCACCATTAACTAGTCTATTACAGACCCGAGCCAACAAATGTGATCCCATTAAAATGGTGTTGTGGAAACTTACATGCACACGCAAATCATTCGATAGGATGCTAGCGTAGCTTGGTTGGTAAGTTTAGTTAGGGATGTTAATGGTAATCGCATTTCATGGATTATACAAGTGTCTTCCTTTCGTCTAAACATGTAACATGCATGTGGGTTGAAGGTGCAATATGTTTTAATAATCGACCATCTTCAATATTAGATTTTATTAGTAAGACATCATTGCAATTGGCTTCATGCGCTAAGTTGCATTGGATACACAAGCGATCAGTGTCCTCAGGAATTTCCCGACACAAATGGTGGCAATCGACAACGACCGTGACATTAGATAGACAAGGGCCAGAGTGGTTTTCAATACCAGGTCACATGTGAATCCACATGACAGTTTAAAGCATTCAAAGTTGAATGAACTATCTACGAATCACGATTTCTAAATTAAACACCAAGTCATGATAATAATCTTGATGGACCCTTCGATTATGCAGAGGCTACACATATAGCTCAAAGTCCAAAACCATTATAATGAAATTAATATGATTATTTATTGAACTCGATATATATAAGTGTGGCAAGCATAAGGAATGGATACAAACAATAACAACTTAATTTAATTATAAGGTCCCATGTGAGTGACTCGAGGGTGGGATGCTTATAAGATTATAAGCACCTTCACCAAAGATTACCACGGGGGGCTTTTATTCCAAGATTCAGTTATGGTAACTGAATAGAGTCTTCTTTGAAGCCTACTTATTATCAAAACTTTGGGGGGGAGAGGATTCTTTTTTTCCTAAAGGAAGCAGATGGTGTGTTTTGAAGGAGGAGAATGTAGAATGTATAGGGTTTTTAGTTTTGATAGAAATCATATTGTGAACTTTGATTTAGTTTTAGTTGCTATGCAAATGTTTTAGCTTTTCAACATTATGTAGGAGCAAGATTGTTTTTGGATGAAAAAATCATATATATATATATATGTATGTATGTATGTATGTATGTATGTATGTATGTATGCACACACAAAGATTGTATGATTTGGATTGATTTGTTAGACCTCTTTCTGATGCGGAATGCTTATATTATGCATACAATAAATAATATATTTATTTTATAGTTCTTTTGAATGGTGATCGATAAGAAAGCTGTGAATTTCCTTTGATTACCAAGCTTTCGATTTACTTTGCTATAGTGTATTTGATTATCCCCCTATCTAAGAATAGTGAGTGAAGCCTTCGCTTTCTAGTTAAAAGCATCTTTTAAATTCATTTATCATGTATTCAATCAGGGAGTTGTACCCTACATAATTCTATTGTAACACGATCCAACTATTGGTCTTATTTCATCTTCAAGTCTTGGCATCTTCGAGTCATTTTGTAAGCATTTTATATGAAGACAAATCTTTTTACCAATAAGTCCAAAACTGGATATTATTAATTTGCTTATAACTTCCATGTGAAAGAAAACTAATTATACTGAATAGTTAACATAACCATGCAATAAGAGAATTGATAACACCATTTTTTTTGACTGGCCAAGAGAAACCCCTAGTGGGGATGGTACCCACAAAATGATCCACTAATCAAAAGTATATGGTTAAAGATATTGATCTTGTTAGGAGTCTATTACTTGCATATAATGTCTCGATTCTTGTTAGATAACATAGGCCTTGTTAGAAGCCTCAACCCTGTTAGGAGTTGTTATGTACAAATACAAAATGTATACAAGAAGAAACCACTTCCCTAACATGCAATATACAATGTAATTCCTTGATACAAAAAGATAGATAGGAAAACCTCTTTGCTTGTTGTTGATATCTTCAATATCTAATATAACTCTTGCTGCTCTTACAAAACTTGCATACCTCTTATCATATATCAGAATTCACATCACATAAAGTTCGCATAGTCTTCCTTAGAAGCACACTTAACTTCACATTTACAAACTTTCCTTTATACCTTTGTAATTCTCAAAATATTGTCCAATTGGCCTTCAAGTTTTCACACGTTTGACAAAATATATTATCATAAATTGATGTCTTAGGGTTAACATCAAGAATGTCATCCCTAATTAATTAAGTAATTATTTTTAATCTGTAATTACCCATTTCCTATCACACACTATTCCTATCTGTATACTATCGCAACTGGTAAAACTATTATTGATCTTAATCATTTTGTCAATTTAGAGGACAATAAGAAAGAAAGAAATAATGGTATTGTGAATACATAATAAACAATATCAAGATATCAATTTATTCATAAAATAAAATTTCATACAATTGTGGACAATCTTGTAAGTGAGATGTATGCCTACAAATCAATCAAGTTTGGAAAAACTCATGGAGGAGCTTGTTGACATATCAATCAAGTTTGTTATTAGTGACATACACTTATTCAGATTGTAAATAGCTACCGAGCTTATTGCATAGTTAACAATGTTTTCCAAGCATTTTAGTTGTTGTCGAGTTCTACAGTTACTACCGAGTCCTTTGGAAAAATTCTAGTATTTACTGAGCAGTTATAGTTACAGTGAAGATCAATAGTGTAAACTGAGCATCTCAGTGTATGTCGAGTTTACCAGTGCAAACTGAGTTGTGCAACATTTATCAAGTTTGTAGTTTATATGATGTGAGTCCAATGTTAACTGAGCTACTGTAATGCCCCGCCAAGGGATCCAAAGAATTTTACTAAGTTTACCAACATTTTTTTTTTAAAACATGAAAGTAAAACCATACACAACACTTGCGGAAGCAATAGTAACATCCAACTGAAAATAACATAACATAACAAATTACATTCTTTAAAGACCCCTTAACGTTGAATTACTTCTAATCTTAACTATCCATCTAACATCACATTCTTAACAATGAAATAACAATGATACATCTAATATTCTTAAACAATATACAAGTGTACATTTTAGATTGCTCAATCATCCACTATACATGACATATGGTATGAAAAGCTTAAAAGAATAAAAATCCATGTAAATAAAGTACATCATCATCCAATATTAATCCATGATGCAATAACATAATGAAACCATAACCATACATGATACAACATCATCATAAAGATATAGACATCCATCATAAAAGATAACCATATATCACAAACATAACTAACTAATTGCACGGTTCCTCCCAACCATTAATAGCATCATTAGACCATCATGGATCCTAGCCATCCCTCCGTGCGTAACATTCCCAAGCACCGAAGAGATCATCGGCTATAAACATAGTAGGAATGTCACTCCTAAAAACATCCTACTAACATGCAAAGTAAAGCATAATATATCATCAACTAACATATGCAAATCATCAATGTAAGGAACATACCAGTAAATACATCCATCATAGGGTATCTCATCTATCATAATAATCCAAGAACATAATGAAGATAAATACCAACCAAGAATGCTCCAATCACGGTGTCACAATGGATCTCAAATGATAAGAGTGGAAAATAAACTACCACCCGACCGCGTGGAACCTAAGTGGTCCACTCCCACTGTGCTGAGGAGATAGTCTCAAGTCCCAAACAGGCTATCAAAATCACATAGCACAAATCTCTAAAGTCCAGGAATCCTAAAAGTATACTAACTCAAGGTTCCATCACACACAAAATCGACATCTAATTCCCAGAGGCACAACAATGACATGTAGGAAACCTACTCTGCAAGCGGAAAAGTGTCATCGCATTTATCTCGTACAAGTTACCCTGGCAGTTAGCTAAACTCCACGGGTCCATACAGATCTCATGCGGCCACTAGTATCCTCTCATATTGACGAGGCATACTATGGAATGCAAGGTCGCAACCATGCGTCTCACTACTCCCATCCTAGCCTGTACAAGCGCTCAAGGCATGGGCGAGAACATAAAAAACAATTATCTTTTTAGGTTCATTTAATCCCCATTTAGTGTGTAAATGTTATCACTTATTAACCAAACTTACAATGAGTTATCCTGGCAGCCACTTAGGGCCCCGACCCCCATTGCAAGCCACTTCCTGACACTACAAGTAGATTACCTACCCTAATGCTCATGGAATCATAATCACCACAGTCCTATACAAGCGACTGTAAAGAAAATCCAAAAGATAATCCATAGAAAGAATCATCAAATATCCACAATAAGAATCATCAAATATCCATGATAAAATCATCAAATATGCATAAAAGCATCAAATCTCCATGAGCAACATCCATAGAAAATCATGACCACAACAGTTCTCTATTGGCAACTGAAGGCATCACTGATAATCATAAGTATCCATTGGTTCTCAATAACCAAAATATATCTCAAAATAATCACCATATCCATTGGTTCTTCAACAAGCAACCAATAATATCTCAAAATCATACTAATCAAATATCTCAAAATCATACTGATCGAAGACTCCAAAATGGTTGAGTCAAACATGTCAAAACATGACATTATCAAGAAATAAATCTACATCATAGTCCCATCATGGCGACTAGAAAAATAATCCAAGGATAACTGATCGATGACTCAAAAATGATTAGCTCAGGTATCTCATACACATACATCTCAGCTTCACACATGAAGACTGATGAACAAATACAAACATTTCATAGAGCATACAATCACATTACCATGGTTGGGCTTATAAAGATCGAAACCAAATAAGATCAACATGCCAACACATCTCATAACCCCCGAGCCTCTGGTAACAACCTAGGACTGGTCATCACTAGATAACCCAAAAACCCAAAACAAGAAGCATATAGAATACACGATGCAAACACATGTTTTGGTTTTCTAAATTCACATAGTTGAATAATGTGTAGAGTTTCATTTTCCATTTTCAAGTGTAGGGGTTTCCAGTTTTCATTTCAAGTATACTTCAAGTGTCTAAGTTTCATCATTTTTCCTACAAGTCAACCCAATTGTTCCCCGATAGCATTATCCTAAGAATAACTTAAGGATAAATATTTACTCATTAAATTGATCATCATTGACCTTTAATTAAATTGTTCTCTTATTTAACTAAGATCCATATTCAAATTGATCAACTCTTCTTTAATGTTACTTCAACTTTTAACATAAATCAAAGATCATTATTCATTTATAAAAGAACCAATTACTAGTCTTCGAATAAGATGATTATAACTTTATTAAAATGATCAATTAAATCAATAGGTACACCATCCATGACCTATTAACATTCTAATAGTCTTCAATTAGAAACATAATTAAGTATTACTAAAGCTTGAGTCTTTTAATTTAATCGTTATCATCGTTGACAACCATATAATATCTAAGGTCATAATTCAAATCATAAAACTTATCAACTTCAATATAGATAATATACAATCTTGTTAAAAGAATTATATCAAATAAATCTCTATTACATAACTTAATTATTAATTAAATTTAATTAACTCTCATTAATTGATTTAATTAATAATTGCATAACCATAGCAACGTTCCAATTAATATCAGTTGACTAATAACTAACTATAATTTTGTAAGTTAAAAGTCATACACAAATATTCATATTCAGAGATCAATAATAATAACTCGTTATTATTTAATAACCAGCTATATAGGAAATCTTAATAATAATTTCGTATGACTACATTCGTCATTCCTATATGAATACTAATGCTTCCTTAATTAATCCACATTATCAATAATCATTTAGATTATTAAACTATTATTTATTAATAATTTGCTAGTCCCAACAAACATTAATAAATAATAAGCTCATCAAAACCATTTTTACTCGTTCTAGGGATCCTTCCATAATCTTCATTAGTTAATATTCAACTAACCCTTAAGGTATATCAATACATAACGTAATATATATTTGTTTCTGGATTTGATTGTGTAGAGATTTTTTACCATCAACTTTTCGAATCACTCTACGTGATCCATCATCAGGATGAAAATAGAGCAAGAGATGTAAAACAAAATGAGTCGCAGAAGTTGACTGACTCAAAAGATAAAGGAACCAAGAGGAAAAGAGGTTGCACGCTAACCAAGGAGGAAAGAAGGTTGGACAAGGAGCCCACAAGGGCACACTCCACACACAACAAGAAAGAAAGAGCAAAGAAACGTTTCTTTGCTCTTTCTTTCTTGTTGTGTGTGGAGTGTGCCCTTGTGGGCTCCTTGTCCAACCTTCTTTCCTCCTTGGTTTCTTTGCTCTTTCTTTCTTGTTGTGTGTGGAGTGTGCCCTTGTGGGCTCCTTGTCCAACCTTCTTTCCTCCTTGGTTAGCGTGCAACCTCTTTTCCTCTTGGTTCCTTTATCTTTTGGGTCAGTCAACTTCTGCAACTCATTTTGTTTTACATCTCTTGCTCTATTTTCATCCTGATGATGGATCACGTAGTGTGATTCGAAACGTTGATGGTAAAAAATCTCTACACAATCAAATCCAGAAACAAATATATATTATGCAATCGATTGTGGAAATCTGATCTCTTTAATACATAACGTATTAACAAATTTAGATCATGACTAGGTTATTAAATATTATAACAATGATTTTTGACCTTTGTCAATTAAATCCAATATCATTTAAAATCTCTTAATCTACATTACCATAATAATCACCATTAAACATCTTTATAGATTACCATCTCATAATTATTTAATATATATTAACATTAAAAGTCAACCATTAGACTTCATATTCTAATTCCTCAATACTCAAATTAATAATTCAATATCTTTTTTTTTTCTTGTAATAATATCACTCGCAATAGTTTACAGTAACTAGCGTTGCCTCGTTGAATCTAAGATCAACTTCCGTTAACATTTGAATTAATAGTTTAATATTAACTTGTTAACAACTAATAACAAGTTATATTAAATTAACCCCATTAAATCAATATATTGAGATGTTTCTAAAAATATATTTCATATTTGAAAATATCCCTCTTGTGTTTCAGAAAGACTCATTGTGAATTCGATATTAACAAAATATAATTCCCCTAAGTTCATTTAGATTAGATCTATAACATTAGATATCATCAAATGTATATATATAAAATTTAACATTAATATTTAAATCATATACAATAATTATCATTTAAAATTTATTAATACTTAATATCATTATATAAAATGATATAACATATAACCATATCATAAAATTCATATAATAATATTATAACATATAACATTACCACCGAATTCATGTGGTAACATTATACATTATAATACTACCACAAAATGCTAGTTATCATTTCCATTGTACCCTACGATCATAATCAAATTGTACCGCCACCCGCAACTTCCATACCCACGACCATCCGTGGATTGGTGGCAGTGCCGAAGCAGCCTGCTGACGCAGGCCTGCGACAGCACTGCTGTCGCAGTGTCTATGGCAGTAGGGCTGCCGGCTCTCATTGCCATGAGAGAGGGTGGGGGTATGGGCTTGTCCCTCCCCGCCTCTCCTTTATTTTATTTTTATAAAATGTTTCGACAATATATATATATAAATCGACTCATCATTCGTTTCTTCTTAATTCAGTTTGCAACTTTGAATTTGTAAACAAAGTTTCTTATTTACACAAATATATACATATATGTATATATGTATATATATGTATATACGTATATGTATGTATATGTATGTATATATATATATATATATATATATATATATATATATATGTATATATATATATATATATATATATGTATGTATGTATGTATGTATGTATATATATATGTATGTATATATATATATATATGTATGTATATATATATATGTATGTATATATATATATATATATATATGTACGTATATATATATATATATATATGTATGTATATATATATGTATGTATGTATGTATATATATATGTATGTATGTATGTATATATATATATATATATATATATATATATACAACATTTGTTATCAATTATTATTGCATTTAAAATATATATATATATAATTATTTATATGCAAATTTATAAAGGGAAATATATACTCCGATTTAAAGGCTTAAACAAGAATTCTTCTTTTTAAATAATTGTTTTCTAAACATATCCATTAATCCATCCAATAGGTTTAACTATAAATTTTAAAATCATCTTTCTCAATCTGATTCAAATTCGAACCCAAACCCGTTTAGATCTAATGTCTCTTTAATTGGATCTAGGGTTTTCTAATGTTTCCTTCTCAACCAAATAAATACATATCTAGATTTTGATTCAAATTGCAAATTCATTCATGGAATATAATCAGACACATATAACAAACATGATGAAGACAGGAAGAGAAATTGTGCAAAGAGAATATGAGAAAATCACGAGTGCACCTGGACACTGATGCTAACTTGCCATGCCTCAGAAGTCCATAGAGATTCCCTTCCTCTCCATCATTCGCAATTTCTCCATGATCTAGCCAATCGAAACCTCCAAGTGACTAGAAGAGCTAGAAGAAGCATAGAAGCATATAGAAAATAAATGAGCGTGAAGAAGAAACGAGCTTGTAACTTGTAGCTTCCATTAAGCTTGTAACTTCCATAAGACTTGTAGCTTGTAGCTTGCATTAAGCTCCCATTTAAGCTTTCATTTTTTGCTTGTCCAAACACACTAGGGGAGCCTCTATTTAAAGGCCTCTAAGATGCATCTAGAGTGTCTCTAGAGACAACTAGAAGATAAGCATGACAACCAAGCATGGGCCTTCTCCAACCTTCTAGATAAGTCTTAAGGTTGTAGACACCATGTGCTCAAATAAAAATGCTAACTTCTAAGTGTAGACAACTAGTGCATTCTTAGAGTGCAAACTTCCATGTTATCTACATGACAACTCCCGAGAATTTGCAAATTCCTATGTGAGCAAATAATAAAATAATGCACATTAATTAATATAATATTTAATCTACTCTTTCTAGTTTAATTTATTTATTTATTAAATCTCATGCACTAACTTTAATAATTCCACTTTTCAATTTTAATATATTTATATTTTAATCACATGAGATTTAGAATCTTTTATTAATTTAAATATATCTTCCACTTTTAAATTTTTATTTTCCAAAACTTAATTGCTAAAATATTTATTAGCTTTAATAATAATATTATTTAGTCATTTATTTAAAAATGAGCTCCAAATATATTATTATTAAATGTTGTCACATTCCAAATTTAAACTTTTAACTTTTATCTTCACATTTAATTATTTTATTTAATTAATTTCTCAATTAATTAAATAAAATAAATATTAAAATATCATATTAATTTTCCATTAAATTAAATCATTAATTAAATCTTTTAATTAGGCTTAATTAATAGAAAATACTCCAAAGACTCACAAGGTAAAAATATGAAAACCCATCATAGCCAAAATACATACAAAATCAAACCAAGAGTTTATATCACGAATTACGTTATCCAACATATTCGAAGGGTACTCAACTCGGATACTTGTCCTAATTTTCCAATTAGAACAAATGGCTTAAAGGGTTGGGATTTGGACTTGCGAATTTATCTCCCCTCTCTTATCATTGAGATAATATGATAGGGTACGCTCATCCTGGCAATTCAGGGATGTCGATACCCGGTACCTGCAACTTGCATAAAAACCATGCATGTACAAACATAATATATATTAAACTAAACAGGCAATGGCAGGAAGTGGTGCATTGTGTAGATCCCGACTAGCAGGTGACTACGACTCCCTTCCTTAACCACATCAGACACGCCATACAGAAGCAAACACGCAAAGCAAACACACACACCATACACATGCAAGTATGGGGTAAGTATCCATAATAAAACACATATAATAAATCATCTTACTAATCATCATTAATAACTGAAAGAAATGTAATAATCACCATCAATAATTGCGAACACTAAAAATAATCATCATACATACATGAAATATAAAGTCTAAGTAATCTCATCACATAATAAACTGAATCCATAGCACAATATTTGATAATCTCAAAAGAATGCTGCTAACCATCAACATAAAACTAGCTCCAAAAGAGTTCAGCAACGATAACAAAATGCGAACTAGGGGCAGGCACTGCAGCTACTCAGTGTTAACCAAGTGACTCAGTTTATACTGAGCTCGAGGTGATAGTGTTTATCGAGCTATATAGTGGTAAACAAGTCATTTAGTTTATATGATGAGTTTCATAGTATCTACTGAGTCACCAGTGCAGACTGAGTTCAAGACTACTTGAAAGTGATCAGTATGGACCAAGCTTCTACATCTATCGAGTGCATGATGATGCCGAGCATTGACAATGGATGCCGAGTATCAGAACTTCACCGAGTCAGTCTTTAGAGCCTGAGTGTCTACATCTGGGCTAACTTTGTAATATTTGTGTAAACTTGTATAGTGGCCAACTTTGTAATTATATAATTGGATTGGTATATATGTAATAAATTGTAACATATCCAAGTGTGTGAATGTGAATGCAATGTAATTGAATATAATCAGAGAAGAGCAGAAAGTATGAATTACAAAGGCTACAATACTATAAGGAGTAGCAAAGATTCATCTATCACAACAAGGTGATTTCTACACTTAAAAGAATCTCATTCATCAAACCAAGTTGCGGATCAAAGATTAGCTATTGTTTCATCCTAACAAGTGGATCAGTCAAATCTTTTAACAAGGTAGACCTAATAGTCTTTTATAAATCTCTTTACCAAGGGCATACTTCATTGTATGTTTGTATATCCTTTCACAAGGTGGACCTAGCAGTCCTTATTGCTCCTAACAGGGCAGATCATCAGATTGATCAATGTAAGCCTTAACAGGCCAACTTTATACTGCAATACTAAAGCTAGTGGGTATCATCCCCACCTTAGTTTTACTTTCTATTTGGAAGGTTTATGGGTCATCGAATCTTTATGTGAAAGTGTTACAAATACTTTCATATTTTTAGTTTCTTATGCATGCAATTAGATCAGATTATATGTGAAGAATTAAATGCTAATTAGACTATTGGATTAAGAGTTAAAATTGTGAAAGTTTTAGAAGTTATTGATTCACCCCTCCCCTCTCAATAACTTAGAATAGTTTAGAATATTTCCAACAATTGGTATTAGAGCTTTGTGGTTCTTAAGATAAAGTTTAATAGCTTGAGCAAAGATCAAGGCCATGGAGATATTTAGACTTGACAAAGCTATTGACAATAAGAAGCTAGATTTGGAAATGGCTATTGACCAACTCAAGAAAGCAAAGGAACAACTCTCTCAATCCCTGAAAAGAAGAAAAGAACTTGCAATTCAAATGAATGATCATCTCTACATTAAAGAAAAGGTTGAAGATCTTCATTCAAATAATCAAGATGAAGCCAATGAAGCAATCAACGAACTCCTACAAAAGAATGGTTCCCTACAAGAAGTAAGAAAACTAAGAAGAGAACAAGAAATTTAGTTAGTAAGGCTATGTGAAGTCACAGAGTAGAAGAACAAGATAAAA
The DNA here is from genome assembly GCA_028749045.1 of Cupressus sempervirens. NCBI lineage: Eukaryota > Viridiplantae > Streptophyta > Pinopsida > Cupressales > Cupressaceae > Cupressus > Cupressus sempervirens. Next base: position 821,140,103 of record CM053791.1, on the reverse strand, counting down.
GAAGAGATAGATGGAAAGAACAATGAAATCTAGAACCAATCCCTTCAGCAAGCAAACCTCATTGATCAACTCTCCAATGAAAATAAAGAAATCATGAGCCTAATATCTAAAAATGAAAGATTATGAAATGATCTAAACTCTAAAAGGAAAATCAATGAAAGATTACAAAATGATCTAAACTCTAAAAGAAAAATCAATAAAGAAAGACAAAATCCCAAGAAAACATGAAATAATTGAATGAGCAAAATCTCTATAGACAAAAAGGAAAAGTAGGAATTGGATATACAGAAGAAGGTGAATCATCCAAGCAAGGAGCTTAAAAGAATCAAAGACCTACTTGCAATCACTTTGGTAAGATAGGTCATACTTCAAACAGATGTTGGAGCAATGGAAAAGCAAAATTCAATGGAAAGTGCTACAATTGCAATCATCATGGTCATAAGGCTAATGAATGCAAAGAAAAAACAAGATTTGAAGGAAAATGTCAATAATGCAAGAAGCATGGGCACAAATCATCATAATTCAAAACCAAGATATTAAATCCAACATAATAGATTGTGAAAGCCATATTTGGTTGGGACTACAACACCTAGTGTAGATGTCATTATTGTAGAGAATTTGAACACATTGGAATGAATTGTGTAAAACATCATTTTAGGAAAAGAGATACTACTAAAAGATGTTCCATTTGTACAGAACTTGGTCATCTTGCCAAGAACTGCATGAATACTAGTAGAATTGAAGATAAGAAGAAGGAAAAAGCTGATAACATCCAAAAATAGATGAGACAACAATAGATTCCAAAGTCTACTGAGAATACAAGTCCAAGCAATGGTGATCAAGTCACTCAAGAATTGAGTGAGTCCACCATTTCTACTTAAGTTCTCAAAGGATAAATTGGGACTATGCTACTAAAGAAAACATTCAAAATAGTTCCATATTGAAAGAACAAAATGATCCAATTCTGTATTTAGGATACAAAGGGATCACCAAGTAAAAGAGTACTAGTGTCTATCGTGTTACCTTCTCTACTGAGTGAGGTTAGGTCAAAGATTCTATCGAGCAATGTAATGTCCCCTTTCTAGCATTCATAGCATGATGTTGTAGTTAGCCTATTTCCCCACAGTCCCATAGGCTAACTAGGACATTAAAGGGGCTTAGAGGCCATTTGGCCTAGACAGTTTCAGTTGCAGGTGTTTCTGAGGGGTTCTGGGGCAACTTTGGGCATACTTACTATTTATAGTAAGTCATCTTAGACATGGCCGGACATTCAGTCATAGTGGTATGTCGATGGTAATTGTTTAAAATCGACAGAAAAACTTATTTATCATTGATAAGATTTGTTATGCATTGATAAAGCCATTTTATAAAGTTAAATTTAAATATTTAGCTTTATTAATGCATAGACTATAGTTTGTGGGAAATATTTAAATTAAAAGAGTTCCCTTTATTTTTATAACACATTGAAGACATAAGGTACATAAAGGGAGTTATGTTTTATCCCACATTGAGAAAACGAAGGATTGAGCTCTTGTGAGAACACTATAAAAGAAATGGAAGAGTTTTTTTTTTTTGTATGCTTGGATGAAGATTAATGTTATGTTGTTGGATATTTGATTATCGGGCTTGGAGGACGAAATCCCTCTTTGCTAGCATTCTCTTCGCTGTTGGAAGACACAGTCAGGAGGATCAAGGGTGTTTTCACTTCAGGAAACACACTGGGTTTCATTTGGGGCGTTCGCATAAAGAAATTTACAAGGGTTTGAGATGCAGATCTGAAGTTAGTTATTGCTATAGTGTCGCATGAACAGTATTTTGCTACAGTCGGCATAAACAGTATTTTGCTACAGTACGGCGTGAACAGTGTTGGTAACAAGTTTACTTATTTTTTCGGCTGATTAGAAGTTTGGATGGCTGCCCACTACATCTGCAAAATACTACAGCAACTAATTCCAGGTTTCTTCTGTCAAATTTTGATACTTTGCATAATAATTGTTGAATACAAGTCTGAATAGTTGTTGCAGCCTTTAAGGCAGCTGTAAGTGCACATCTACATTTAAAAATCACCCTTTATCAGTAGATTGAAAGAGTTTCCAGATTTTTCATATACTGTTGAATGTGTGCCAAGTGTTTGTGAAAATGTTATGATGTGTATTATGCATTTTAATGTCACTTCATAGTTGTTCGTAAATCTACTCATTGGAAAACAATTTATTGAGGAAATCAGCTTTATGAGTTTGCATACAAAGTGTTTGACAATATTCCTTAAGCTAAATTTCTACAAGTCAAAGTTCAAATCAGGGGAGGATATTACAAGCAAGGTCAGGAGTAATGAAGATGCATATGGTTACCAAGTCACGAAGACTTCATCGAGTGTTCAATGTAAGCATAGTGGATGACAGACTGTCAACATGATGTCAATCGATCTACCTTTCATACTAAAGCATTTATGGCAAAATTTTAATAAAAAAATATGGAATTGAAGTCATTCTTACTGTGAAAATTTTGAGAGCTTTTGCAAAGTGCGATCTTTAGAGCATCCAAGCGATTTGAGTGAATTGTCAGCGAAAGATTTTGAATTCTCTTAAACCCTACTGAGTGAAGATGGCATCCAGCAACAACAAGGCAAAGTGAGGATTAGATATGTTGGTTCATGGAGTGGAATGGAAGGCACTAGACTTCAAGCTCACTCCTACAATCGCTGAAACCCTAGATTTGAGTGGAGTGTAGTCTCAAATCCCTCAAAAGGTACTATTGATCAATGATATTCACACTCACTTTAAATGTGTTATTCAAGAGATTAGTGCTTTGGAAATACATGATGCCCTAGATAAACTATGTCTAAATGGAGTTTTGAAACTCGAGCACCAACACCTAGAAACTAAAGGATTAACTCACATCCCTCACATGCCCCATGAATTTCAAGTAAAATGGATTAGGTTTATCCTTACTTGGGTGCATAATGGGCAGTTATGGTTGAAGCAACTAGTATTGAACACAAAGAAGATGATTCATTGAATCACTGGTCTCCCAATGTTAGCTAAAGCTAAAACAACCAAAACCATAGGTTGGGATGAACTTGAAAAGAAAACCCTAGCAGAATGGGATGATAGAGGAAAGAAGATTAGCAATGTCATAGACATGGAGTTGAAATTTGGAATCCATATTATTGCACATAAGATTTACAGCTCAAGTAGATTAAACAATGTATCATGTAAAGCAGTTGACCTTGCATACAAGGTAGTAAAGAAAAATCTATCTTTCAACCTTGCCGAGCTATTGTTGAGACAATTCAACAAAAACAAGGAAAGCATTAGGACATCAAAGAATAACCCTTGTAAGTTTGATTCCTTGTTAACATGTCTATTCTTTTATGTTAAAAAATTCTTCCCTTCAAAAGGCATTGTTGTCTGGAGAAAAGATGTGCCAGTGCTTTATCAGATCAATGAGTATATTGTTGAGATGGGTCAGAACTATAATAGTATCATGAACAACTATTTTGATGCATTCAAGGAGAAATGAACAACAGATACCGAATCCCCAAGAAACTTGTTGAAGATTATAAGGATGATACATGTGTTTCATGGTGGATAGTGACAAAGTATACATTCAAGCAATTAGGTGTAGAATAGCATGGGTGAAAGCTCTTGGATATGAGGTCAATATTGATGAAACTAAAGACATCATTGAGGCACTTGTTAATGAACCAATTGATGCTAAGGCTACATATTTTGGTACATATGATGAAGCAAAAGCCAAGATAGAACTAGAAATAAAGCTCCCTCAGGTAGTTAACAAAGGAAAGAAAAGAATTCCTAAACTGAAAACAAGTTCTACCCTTTTGTTGACCGAAGGAAAAGGTGAGGATGAGGAAGCAGAGGATGAGGAAGAATCTGAGGAAGAAGAACCATTAAAGAAGAAGGGCAAGGTAATTATCACCAAGCCACCAAATCCATCCACTGCAATATTTACAAGAAGATCCTCTAGGAATAAAACTGACAAGGAAGGAGGAGACATTATATTCAGAAAACCTCAACCCACCTTCCAAGATAGATTGAAAGATCTGGAAGCTAGAGCCGATATAAAAAACTTTAAGGCATTAAAGTATGAAATTAGAATAGCTGAAGAGTAGAAGCAGATAGAATGTCTAGTGATGGAAAAAAATGGGTAAATGAAAATACTCACTAGACCAGCTTACTTCTCAGATTCCTAATGATTTTTTTGAAGAAAATTAAGCCAAGATGGGAATTTTCCATTCAAACTATCAAAGACATCTATGGGAAAACCTTGAGGCAACTTATATTGAGCATATCGGATGCAGAGGTAAAAGAGTCACTAAAGAAAAATGAAGAAAAATTGACTTTGAAATTCAATATTTGTCTGATTCTAATGAAAGATATTGAACATGTTGTAAGGAATGCAACTAACACATGGAAAAATCTCTATCTTTTACATAAACCAAGTGACTTTCCTATTGATATAAAAGATGATGATGATGATGATAAAGAAGAGAAAGATGAAGAAGAAAATGTTGAAGAAGCAACTCATTTTGATAACGTAGAAGATGAAGAGGAACAAGAGCAAGAGGCTATCGGGGAAGCAACACAAGATGATGAGGAAACTAATCTAGTTAAGATAGTTGCAACAGTCATTGCCTCATTTCCTCACTCTCCAAGCAAACTAGTGACAACATCAAGCACAGAGACAACCCTGACAAGATTGATTGTGACTACCAGTGACAACCCAAACGTCCAATCATTCTTTGCTCCAATTCAGCTCAACACATCATTGACTGAAGTGACCTCTACTTCAGCTACCAAGCTATAGACTCTTCCCTCTTCTACCGAGTTGGCTACATCAGTTTTGAGCACAACAATTTTGGACACATCTGTGATTACCACATCAATTTGGAATTCTTTAGGTATTTCTATTAGTATTCCTTCAATAAGTGTAGTATCAGTTTTTATAGCTAGTCCTAGTATGTCTACAATTATTTCTATTCTAGGCACACAAGCAATAAGTGCAAGAACAATTGAGACCAAGGCTCAACCGAGCACAAAATTTTTGGGTAAAGGAAAAGAGATGGAGGAAGAAATAGAACTAGATGAGGAAATGTAATCCCTAATTGGGACATTTCCAAGCTTAATCTAGATCAAATGCAGACATTTGGTGAATTCCTGTAGAAGAAAGCCAAACAATAAAGATTAAGAGAGGAAAGAGATAAGGAATTTAAAATTATTGAGGATGCAAAGAACATTTTGACAGAGGCCCTAGGAATTGAGGTTGATTCTTCACAACCAATTTTGTATTAATTAGTAGAGGTAGTCCAAAATTTTAATGAAGACTTAGATGGACATTATAAATTACCATAGAAGGCAGAAAGGAAGTTTGATAATAAAGTGTTGGAGCACATTGCTCAACAAATTGCTATCTATCAAGTAGAACTCTCTATACTTTTGGGTTCTTTGAAAAAATCTTCTACAAATGTATCATCACTTTTTGGTAAGCTATGTGATGTTTCTAATTTTACCAAGGAAATAAAGCACAAATTGTCCAAAATAGATGAATATCTTAAGTCAAGAGCTCAACAGTTGCAACTTGACCCTAGTTCAAGTTCTGCAAACTTCAAGAAGATAAGGTTTTTGATAGACATGCAAGCATAACTACTTAGAGAAGAAGCAAGGATCAGATCTACATTAGTAGATATATAGAACATGATTCTTCCCAACATGGATGCATTGCGGAAAGATATTGCACATTCTAAAACTCTCATCCATGACAACAACTTCTCCATAGCAGACCACATGATAGAGTTGTCAGCAGAAGTGCAGATTGCACTTCACACATGTAAGGTCCTAGAAGACAATTGAGATAAAACTTTGGCTATCATACTCAAGGTACACTTAGATTTTTTAATCTCATTTTGGAATTACTATGTTAATAAATAGAATAAATCTTTGGCATTAATGTCAAAAAGGGGGAGAAAGATATATGTTATGGGGGAGAAAATGTAATAAGTCATAAAAGTAATGGGCGAGAAAGATATGTACAGTAAGTATATGTTGTATTTAGCAAGAAGATGTATAGTATACTGCATGAAAGAATCTTACCATGTACAGATATATAGCTTACAAAATCAATTTTGAAAAATCTCAAAAATAGTATACTCTACTGAGCTAGTATCACAAGGTGATGGATAAGTATTCAGGAAACTCCTTTTTGAATTTAGTTTTGGCTGATAAGTGTTTTTGTCACTCATGCTAAAGGGGGAGATTGTTGACATATCAGTCAAGTTTGTTATTAGTGACATACACTTATTTAAATTGTAAATAGCTACCAAGCTTATTGTATAGTATTAGTACACATATGGATTCAGTTTTTAAACTTTTAGTTTCAGGTTCTGAACCTCTCTAAAGTGCTTTGAACTTGGTTCAAAGTGGTTCGAAGTGTTTCAGAAGTTCAAGGTGGTTCAATGGTTCAACACGCAGATTCAAAATCAAGGCCCAGGCTCAAATAGTCAAGTTCAATGATTCAAGGCAGAGATATAGGGATCATTTAATTCAAGGTTTCAACATGCAGTTTCAAACACTCCTAATCCATGACAAAAGGCTGGAAGTTCAAGTTTGGACTCAAAAACATATTCTTTGTCTTGGAGGTACAGGTTCAACATGGAAATCCAGTAATTTGAAGATCAACAGTTCCAAGTTCAATTCTTGTGTGGCAGATTAAAAATGTTAGTTTTTAGACTAAGATTCAAATTCCTAAAATACAAATTTGAATGCCCCTGTTGCATCCATAAGCATGAAGTTTGAAGTTCATAGGGGTCAATGGTTTGCTCCAAGAAGTTCAGAGATGTAGAACCAAGTTGATCCGTAGTCCAAGTACAAAGATCAAATGCTTTGAACATGAATGCAATAGTTCTAGCTCATAATACACATAATACACATAATGTATTCGATAGGATGCATAGCAAATATTTGGAGATGTTTTCAAGTTAAAAGTCGCAGGACCCGTGAAGTGCATTTACCAATTGGCACACATTGATGTAGGAAAGATTCATATGAATCATTTGTCTATGATTCGCCTGTGGGCTTAGAAACAAAATTATGCATAAACATGCCCAACAATAGATATGATCCGTCATCATAAAGAAGGCAAATCAAGGGTTAATATCATTCAAAACTTGAACCCCATATCCCCACTCGGTGCTAGTCGTAGAAGTCTTCACAAGGGTGTCAAGTCATGGGAGCTTTAAAAGCTGTAGTTGATTGATTCAACATCGGCACAAAGGAACCCATGTCTCATAGGGTCCCTAGTGGAAAACATATTAGGTTAATAAAGATCATGAGCCAGAAGGAGCCGCGATCCAAGAAATTAATGAAAATACAATATGCGCAATTGGGACTGTTATGATAGAAGAGAATGTCTACCATTTTCTCTCCAGTTGAAGGAATTATAAAGCTAACAACTGATGGTGAGCAATTAGTATGGAGGGGCAATTGTGCATGGACCGTGAAATTGGAAGGAAACCTACCTCTGTCGTAGATGTTTTTGCTAGTTATCATGCCTGATATGAACATGATTTTAGAATCTGCATTCCTACATTTCCTCTCAGCATGGAATGCCAAACTCTTCATGACTGCACTCATCGAAAATACAAAATGCAAGTTACAAGTCAAGAATTCAAATATTGTTGGGAGCTCCAGAGGTCACAACATCATAAAAACCCATGGTTTTGAATGCTCGACATCACAACATCGTCCCATTAATCCAAGCATGTGAAAAGATAAGGAGAAGGCTGTAGGTTTTCGCAAAATATATAATGTTCATACTGCAAACTCGTGTTCAATTCAAGCTTCGATCCAGTCATTGAAGTATCAGATAGGGAATCAATGCAAATCTTGTGATCCTGATTATCTCAAAGCTTGAGACCTGGAAACATGGCAAAGGCATCGAGTGCAAAACTTATGACCAGACTCTTCTATGAAGTTGCCACAGGTACAAATAAAGTGTCAAGGATGAGCTCACATGAGAACTTGGATTGGGCATGATGGCATCTCAAATGTCATTAAAAAATGTGGAAGATTATATTTAAAACAAATGGTAGCTACAAAGGCCATTGGATCAATTCGAATAATGATCATATTTCCTATTCTCCCTTCTGCTATTCTTGGAGTATCCTATATGTATTGGGTTGGAGCAGCATTATATCTTTTCAGTGTAGGTGAAATTCAACAGAATGACTGCAATAGTAATCATTGTGCATATGATCTTCTTCTTAGGAAGGATAAATGTAATGGATGTCATAGATACAATATCTATTGTACACATCATCTTACTCTTTCTATCCTTTACCATATATTTGGTTGCTTTTGAACCACTCGATTTATAATGGCATGCGTAGTCACAATTATAATTGACTCTTTGCCAAGATGTTGAAGAGCACCAAGGGATGCCACATATACATCACCCCTACTTGTGGATACATTGGGAAATTGTAGTGAGATGCAATGGGCTTTTTTGGAATGGATTATGGAAGCAGAATAATAATTCATCTCTATGTCATTGTGGAAAACATATCCTTTACTTTGGTGAATGACTTTTTGGAGCCTTAATATTATGAAACATTAAGTTTGATAAAGTTAATAATATATGCCTTGGGAATTAGTTATTAAAAAAACTAAAAGTGAATCATCGGAAAGGAGAAGTCATAAAGTTTTTCAAGATTCAGTTAGGGAAACTGAAAGGCTTTCACGGGGATGAGAAGATAATAAATAGGCCGATAGAAAAGGTTGAAGAGGTTTTACTTTTTCTCTCCTTGAGACTACAGACTATAGGCTACAACAAGAGGAGAGGTTTCTAGTTTTATTCCATTTTCTTGTGAGAGAGAGGGGACAGAGTTTATTTTTTGAACTGTGTGTTACGGGATAGGAGAAATTTTGATTTGTTAATGTAATGTTAAAGAAAGAGTTACAGTTTTCCTTTTAGATAGTGATTTTTCATTGTAAATGTGTAAGAGGACCTTTGTTGTTTCTTACATTCAGAGAAGGGAGACTGGAGGATAATTGTATTAGAATTTTGATTATGATGCATTTTCCTTCCATTGATCGCAATCTTTATGCTGTTTTCAGTTTTCTCTGAAATACATTTCATTGTCACTATTTTCGGATTATGCTATCACTTCAAGATATCTCCTAAAGCTCTGATTCCTTGTTATCTCCAAAGGATGGAAAATACTTCTTTTATCTTGTTTGCTTTGTAATGTAGCATTTGGGCAAGTGAACTTTGTGTCATCTGTTGTTCTTTGTTGTTCTTTTCTTTTCAATTTCTTAGTTTTTGCGTCTAGTTCATGTTTAAAGGTAGATGTTTGTAATCCTTTTGTGCTTTCCAGTTAAAAGCATTCATATTTAATTCATTGTAAATCATATATAGGGAGCCGTACCTAATAAATTTAGAGGAAGGTTATCAATTTAATGATAACCCGTCCAACTGTTAGTGTTGATTAGTCTTCTCACTCGGGCATTTAGAGTTTTATTTGCATGTATTTTCTCAGAGGAAAATTTGTTCACTAACATTTTTTTAGCGACTCTACTAGGGATCCTAAAGTGAAGATTCAAGTGCCTACCATTTGTTTCCTTAGTTTCATGATTATCTCCATGTGCAAGAGATTGGCAACTCTATACGAAGACCATGCCAGATATAGAAGTCATGAGAAGACCAAGGCTAGACCCTTCTCTCCTAGAACTTTGTAAAATTGACGATAAAGTGTTAAGTGACTTTGTGGACAGATTTAGAGAAAGTATTTCCAAGGGTATCCAAAAAAAACAAGCTTTGAAGATGATGCAAGATCTTGGCTGCTATGGAAAGGCCTTTGTGGAAGATTTCACAAGTTGAAAGACTTGCAAAAATCTTGAAGAGAAAGTGGCTCGATTGAAGAAGCATTTGGAGGTAGATGATAACGAACCTCCCATTATCTTAATCTCACCCATGTATTTCAATCACCTTGTCATGAGTGACCAAGAAGTGCAGCTAGAGTTACTCCAGGCTCATGTTGATCTAGTTTCAATGGATGAGAATATATGTGCCAACAAGGAAGAAAGGGTAAAAAATAATGATGAAATCTTGTCTCAAGATCTTTCTTCATCTCATGTAGAAAGTTTTATAGTAGAGGATCATGGTGATCATTCTTTTCTTGAAGATTTCGTTGAAATGCTTTCTAGTGATACTTTGTCTAAAAATGAATCTTTAAATGCCATGAGAGATTGTGAGAGCATTGGCTCTTTGAATGTGAATGTTGAAAAAGATCCTATTCCTAAATCTTTTCATTATGAAGATATTGTAATAGGATACCTTATAGATGTAAGGAAACTCTGGTGCGGAAACAACTTCCTACACTAATCTCATAAGGAAAGTATGATGCAAATCCTATTAAAATCTTCTACACTTACAGATTCAATATCATGTAAACAACAATATTGTAGCCAAACATGCATAGAGAAAATAGACAAAGAAAGGAACACATAACACAAGGATTTTTCAGTGGGGAAAAACTTTTCGGTAAAACAACCCCACCCCTTCAGAACCTGCACAATGTATTATCTTCAACACAAGGTTACAATACACTTGCAATGCAAGTTCAACATCAACAACAGAAGACTCCAGTAGCTACTCGTAGTACCAACAATACACCTTTTTTGCATCACATCTCTTCGCAACCCTAAAAACACTTATAACATGCGCTTCACTTTAGGGCTACTCCCAAAAGGTAAACTATATTAGGGTTTTACCATTCTCTGAAAAAATAGGAATCTATTGGGGTAGAGTGTACAGTACTCAAATATCTTAGTTGCCACATGTCTTCACCTGTCATTGAATCTTCCTAACATAGCTCTTACGTGTCATAGGAATCCATCACAACCGTTTTAGTCATGATCTCCTTACACACAATTCAAGATGTCGACACATCAACATTATTTGCAAGAAATACATTTTACAAAACAAGTAATAAGAATAGGAATTATACAAGGTTGAGACACTTTATTCCTAACAATAGAAGTTCCTATAGGTGAGAAAGTAGACAACTTGTTGCCGAAATTTCAATCTTTCACCTTTGATATTGATCATCTTTCTTTGAAAAGTCTTCTTGATGAAAGGATTCAGAATAACATGCAGCCTAAAAATAAATTTCCTATTTTCATGAAAAACGAAGATGATTCCTCATGCTTGAAAACCAATAATCAGCCCATGCAAAGATTTGTTCAGTTTGATGATGAAATATGTAATTATGACAAGGTGAAAGTGCATGAAGAAAAGCTTCTTTCTCATGATAAAGATGCTGAAATTAATACTTAGCTTGTAAACTATCCAACTGAAACTTGGAGAGGAACATCACTTGTTCAAGAAGAAGAAATTATTGATGAATTCTTGTTATCTCTTCAGTCAGAGGACCTCTCTCAAGTCAGCCCATTTGATGATGATCCAATTTTTCGTGAAAATAAGGTAAAGATGCATTTGAATGAAAATCTTCATATTGATTTTCTTCTTGATGAAAGGAGGTATGAAACTGACTTCCAATCTAGTGGTGATTCAACTGAGATGTTGAAAGACACTCCTCTTAATGAGGAAGAAGAAATCATAGACACATTCTTGTCATCACTCAAGCCAGATCATTTCTTTGATGGTGTCTCGAGTATTTGTTCAAATGAAATTTAGAATGAAGCATTCATTGATAATTTTTCTTTTCATCCATCTATGCATAGTTTTGCTGATTTGGATTGTGGGAGAAATGCTGAAACATGTGATGGCATTTTGGAAAGAGAAAAGGATGGAATTTTTGACATGTTTGATGACAACTGGTTCCTTGAAAGAAATGGAGAAAACATATATCCAAGGGTTGATCCCATGTTGAATGAGGCATCTCTATGGCTACAAGTTGACCATGACCATGTGCAAGAATTGAATCTTCATGACAACATTTCCAGGTATTGCACATCATCTTTTGGTGAGGTTCTACATTTTATGTTTTTCAGTTTGAAGTGGAATCTAAACTTGTGAATATGAAAGATCAATTCTCAAGTGAAGGAGAGTACTATGATGAGTTATGGTTGTTTGAAAAAGAGTGTTGGATCAGCATATGTGTGTATGCTATCAGTTTGAAGTTTGGCATTGAAAGAGTCATCAACAACCAATGGTTTGGAGCTATCCCATTGAGGTAGAATTTGTTGATTCAGAAAGGCTCCTATTTCTCCCAACTGGTAAATGGATTCACATAACTTCTTCTTCCTTCTGGTTCTTATGGTAGGTTCTTTTCCTACCTTTTTAAATATTGTAAATAAGTTTTTGTTGTGCGTAGTGGTAGTTTGAAATAATGTGCAAGCTTTGTGCTTGCTGGTAGTTTAGGTGTTTTGGCTTGTTTGCTTTTCCCTACTCCCCTCTGCCCTCTCTACAAGCAACTCCTAATTTTCTTGCTGACTCTATTGCCCATTGGATAAGGCACTTGTCTTTGCCAAAGATTTCTCGAGTTCTCTATTTTTGCATCAAAAATAGTCCTACAGTTCGAGCGCTTGTTAGTACACATATGGACCCAATTTTTAAACTTTCAGTTTCAAGTTTTGAACCTCTCTAAAGTACTTCAAACTTGGTTCAAAGTGGTTCGAAGTGGTTTATAAGTTCAAGGTGGTTCAATGGTTCAACATGTAGATTCAAAATCAAGGCGTAGGCTCAAATAGTCAAGTTCAATAATTCAAGGCAGAGATAGGGATCATTTAATTCAAGGTTTCAACATGCAGTTTCAAACACTCCAAATCTATGAAAAAAGGCTTGAAGTTCAAGTTTGGACTCAAAAAATATTCTTTGTCTTGGAGGTACAGGTTCAATATGGAAATCTAGTAATTTAAATATCAACAGTTCCAAGTTCAATTCCTGTATGGCGGATTAAAAATGTCACTTTTCAGACACAGATTCAAATTCCTGAAATACAAATTTGAATGCCCCTATTGCATCCATAAGCATGAATTTTGAAATTCAAAGGGGTCAATGGTTTCTCCAAGAAGTTCAAAGATGTAGAACCAAGATGATCTGTAGTCCAAGTACAAAGATCAAATGCTTTGAACATGAATGCAATAGTGCGAGCTCATAATACACATAATACACATAATGTATTCGATAGGATGTAGAGCAAATATTTGGAGATGTTTTCAAGTTAAAATTCATGGGACCCATGAAGTGCATTTACCAATAGGCACACATTGATGTAGGAAAGATTCATATGAATCGTTTGTCTATGATTCCCCCATGGGCTTAGAAACAAAATTATGCATAAACATGCCCAACAGAAAATATGAGCCACAATCATAAAGAAGGCAAATCAAGGGTTAATATCATTCAAAACTTGAACTCCATATCCCTACTCAACACTACTTGTAGAAGTCTTCACAAGGGCATCAAGTCATGGGAGCTTTAAAAGATATAGTTGATTGATTCAGCATCGGTGCAAAGGCACCCATGTCTCATAGGGTCCCTAGTGGAAAGCATATTAGGTTAATAAAGATCATGAGCCCCCATTGAAGAAGGAGCCATGGCCCAAGAGATGTTAATGAAAATACAATATGCACAATTGGGATTGTTATGATATAAGAGAATGTCTACCATTTTCCTCTCTGGTTGAAGGAATGATAAAGCTCACAACTGATGGTGAGTAATTAGCATGGAGGGGCAATTGTGCACAGACTATGAAATTGGAAGGAAACCTACCTTTGTCGTAGATGTTTTTGCTAGTTGTCATGCTCGATATGAACATGATTTTGAAATCCACATTCCTACATTTCCTCTCAACATGGAATGCCGAACTCTTCATGACTGCACTCATTGAAAATACAAAATACAAGTTACAAGTCAAGAAGTCAAATACTATTGGGAGCTCCAAAGGTCACAACATCATACCAACCCACAGTTTTGAATGCTTGACATCACAGCATCATCCCATTAATCCAAGCATGTGAAAAGATAAGGAGAAGGTTGTAGGTTTTCGAAAAATACATAATGTTCATACTGCAAACTCGTGTGCAATTGAAGCTTCGATCAAGTCATTGAAGTATCAGATAGGGAATCAATGCAAATCTTGTGTTCTTGATTATCTCAAAGCTTGAGACCTAGAAACATGGAAAAGGCATCGAGTGCAAAACTTATGACCAAACTATTCTATGAAGCTTCCATGAGTACAAATAAAGTGTCAAGGATGAGCTCACATGAGGACTTGGATTGGGCATGATGGCATCTCAAATGTCATTAAAAAATGTGGAAGATTATATTTAAAACAAGTTGTAGTTGCAAAGGCCATTGGATCAATTTGAATAATGATCATATTTCCTATTCTCTCTTTTGGTATTCTTGGAGTATCCTATATGTATTGGGTTGGAGCAGCATTATATCTTTTTAGTGCAGGTGAAATTTGATAGAATGAATGCAATGGTAATCGTTGTGCATATGATCTTCTTGCTAGGAAGGATAAATGTAATGGATTTCATGGATATAGTATCTATTGTGCACATAATCTTACTCTTTCTATCCTTTACCATCTATTTGGTTTCTTTTGAACCACTTGATTTATAATGACATGCTCAATCACAGTTATAATTGACTCTTTGCCATGATGCTAAAGAGCACCAAGGAATGCCACATATGCATCACCCCTACTTGTGGAAACATTGGGAGACTTTAGTGAGATGCAATGGGCTTTTGTGGAATGGATTATGGAAGCAGAATAATAATTCATCTCTATGTCATTGTGGAAAACATATCCTTTACTTTGGTGAATGACTTTTTGGAGCCTTAATATTATGAAACATTAAGTTTGATAAAGTTAATAATATATGCCTTGGGAATCAATTATTTAAAAAATTGAAAGTGAATCATCAGAAAGGGGAAGTCATAAAGTTTTTCAAGATTCAGTTAGGGAAACTGAAAGGCTTTCATGGGGATGAGAAGATAATAAATAGGCCGATAGAAAAGGTTGAAGGGGTTCTACTTTTTCTCTCCCCCAGACTGCAGATTGTAGGCTACAACAAGAGGAGAGGTTTCTAGTTTTATTCCATTTTCTTGTGAGAAAGAGGGGGCAGACTTTATTTTCTGAACTGTATGTTAGGGGATAGGAGAAATTTTGATTTGTTAATGTAATGTTAAAGAAAGAGTTTCAGATTTCCTTTTAGATAATGATTTTTTATTGTAAATGTGTAAGAGGACCTTTGTTGTCTCTTACATTCAGAGAAGGGAGACTAGAGGATAATTGTATCCGAACTTTGATTATGGTGCATTTTCCTTCCACTAATCACAATCTTTATGTTGTTTTCAATTTTTTCTGAAACACATTTCATTGTCAGTGTTTTCGGATTATGCTATCACTTCAAGATATTTCCTAAAACTTTAATTCCTTGTTATCTCAAAAGGATGGAAAATACTTCTTTGATCTCATTTTCTTTGTAATGCATCATTTGGGCAAGTGAATTTTGTGTCATTTGTTGTTCTTTGCTGTTCTTTTCTTTTCAGTTTCTTAGTTTATGTGTCTACTTCATGTTTACAGGTAGATGTTTGTAATCCTTTTATGCTTTTTGGTTAAAAGCATTTGTATTTAATTCATTGTAAATCATATATGCGGAGTTGTACCCAATAAATTTAGAGGAAGGTTATCAATTTAATGATAACCTGTCCAACTGTTAGTGTTGATTAGTCTTCTGACTTAGGCATTTAGAGTTTTATTTGCATGTATTTTCTCGGAGGACAATTTGTTCACTAACATATAGTTAATAGTGTTTTCCAAGCATTTCAGTTGTTGTCGAGTTCTATAGTTGCTACCAAGTCCTTTGGACAAATTCTGGTATTTACCGAGTAGTTACAGTTACAGTGAAGATCAATAGCGTAAACCGAGCATCTCAGTGTATGCCAAGTTTACCAATGCAAACTGAGCTGTGCAGTGTTCACCGAGTTCATAGCTTATGTGATGTGAGTCCAATGTTAACCAAGCTTCTTAGTGTTAACCAAGTGACTCAGTTTATATCGAGCTCGAGGTGATAGTATTTACTGAGCTATGTAGTGGTAAACAAGTGATTTAGTTTATATGTTGAGTTTCATATTATCTATTGAGTCACAATGCAGACCAAGATCAAGACTACTTGAAAGTGATCAGTATGGACCGAGCTTCTACGTCTATCGAGTGCATGATGATGCTGAGCATTGACAGTGGATGCCAAGTATCAGAACTTCACTGAGTTAGTCTTCAAACCTGATTGTCTACATCTGGACCGACTTTGTAATATTTGTCTAAACTTGTATAGTGGCTAACTTTGTAATTGTATAATTGGATTGGTATATATGTAATAAATTGTATGATATCCAAGTGTGTGAATATGAATGCAATGTAATTGAATATAATTAGAGAAGAGTAAAAAGTGTGAATTACAAAGGCTACAACAGTATAAGGAGTAGCAAAGATTCATCTATCATAGTAAGGTGATTTGTACACTTAAAGGAATCTCATTCAAAAAAACCAAGTTGCAGATCA
Organism: Cupressus sempervirens; assembly: GCA_028749045.1. NCBI lineage: Eukaryota > Viridiplantae > Streptophyta > Pinopsida > Cupressales > Cupressaceae > Cupressus > Cupressus sempervirens. The sequence continues at coordinate 821,123,548 of CM053791.1, read as the reverse complement.
AAGATCAGTTACTATTTCATCCTAATAGGTGGATCAATCAAATCCTTTAACAAGGTAGACCTAACAGTCTTTTATAAATCTCTTTACCGAGTGCATACTTCATTGTATGTTTGTAAATCCTTTCACAAGGTGGACCTAGCAGTCATTATTGCTCTTAACAGGAAAGATCATCAGAAGTGATCAATGTAAGCCTTAACATGCCAAATTTATACTGCAGTACTAAAGCTTGTGGGTATCATGCCCACCTTAGTTTTACATTCTATTTGGAAGGTTTCTGGGTCACCAAATCTTTGTGTCAAAGTGTTATGAATGCTTTCATATTTTTAGTTTCTTATGCATGCAATTAGATCAAATTATATGTGAAGAATTAAATGCTAATTGGACTGTTGGATTAAGAGTTGAAATTGTGAAAGTTTTAGAAGTTACTGATTCACCCCTCCCCTCTCAGTAACTTAGCATAGTTTAGATTATTTCCAACAGATTTGTGTGTTTGAGCTCATAAAAGTTGGGCTATCCCATGAATGAGATGTATGCCCATGAACTCTATAGGAGTTGGGCAATCTCGTGGTTGAGATTTCTACCCATGAATTTTGTATTGATACAAATTGGAAACCTCAGCAAACAAACTATCTCTACATATCATTCTACATTTTTAAATTTGACTTGAGCCTCTTTATACATCTTTATGGAAGTTGAAAGGTCACTTTATCTAGATCTTCATTAGAAATTGAAGGGACAATTCCAAATTGAAAAGTCACTAGAATTAATTAAAGACAAGAATTAACTAAAATATATGAAATATAATATGCTAATTCAATTATGATCATTCATCCTTCCTTATGAGGTAATGGGCCCCATTGCCCTATCATATTCCAAATGAAGTAATGATGTCCGCATGAAGAGAAGGCTTTGAAGCTAGTTCCTAGAAGGATTCAAAAACTCTCCTTAAATTTAAATTAATAAAGACCCTCAAAGGTCAATAAAACACAATGGCTGATGCAACTATAGTCAATTCTCCCAATTGGCTTCCAAAAGGATGGATAATAGAAATGAAATGCCATGAAATTGGCTCAATAGTAGGGACAAGGGATAAGTATTATATTGACCTTGTTTCTGGTCACCGATTTTGATCTAAGCCTGATGTATTGTGGTACTTACAGATTGGAAAAATTACAAAGAAACAAAAGTCAAGATTACGTGAAAATGGGAATAGTGAATCCCAACATTTTCCTCTGCCTTTAGTTGATGCTTCAAATCTTTAGGTGCCTAATATCAACTCTTCCTTTGGAGTGCCCAACAACTTGGAAATTGAGATCAATTTAATATATGTTCCTGGAGAGAACAAAAAAAGGAAAAAATTGAACAATGAGTATAAGATGGATATGAAGTGAAAGCATCATCCTATCTTGGATACAAAATCATGTAAAGAGGAAAAGGAAAACATAAATCATGAATTGTGACAAAGTAGCATGACAAACTGGTGGAGAAGGAAGCCAACACAAAGGGATTTCATTGATAGAGAAGCTTCACCATGATCTCTAACCACCTCATCTTCTGCTAGATGCAACAACCAAAAGTGTAATTTAGGAGAAAGTGGATCACCACAATTTGGTTTTAAAGGAAGACCAAATGTCACAGAGAGGTGGAGCAGAGAGGAATGCTAGTATTCAAAAATTCCTTTCTTCAAAATTTACCAAACCTAGAGACACCATCATCGATCTTGTTGTAGGGATATGAACTCTTCTAAAGGTGGCCTCTTGACACAATGGAATGTGGTAGAATCCCCAAAGGAGATGTCCTAGCCCCCAACAAATAAACACATAGCGGAAACACAACACAAGAAAACAACAATGCATGATCTAATATTAAATCACAACTCTTTACTTTTAAATAACTGTTTACATGCAATATGCCTGACTGTAAGGCCTTCCAAGTTATGGCCAAATACAATAACAACTACAATAATAGTTCTGCAAGATCCCTCAAGATCCAACTCACAACACTAATCCCAACTAGTCCAGATCTATAACATAACGATAATCTAGTAGAAACCTTCAAGATCTCAACTTGTGCTCGCAAACCACCAAGCAACCTCCTTGTTTCTAGATTGCAACCACTAGCTCTTCTCACAAATGTGCAACTCCACCACAATCCTGCTATAAACTACCTTGCATTCGACGCTCTATCCACAGACTTTGGAAAATGTGCACTTAAGCTACTCTCTAGACTCACTCCTCTTAAACGAACAAATCACTCCATGAATGAATGAATAAAAGACTCCACAATACCCCCTACTTATACCCAACTAAGACACAATTCGGCCTAGCAATTAAAAATTAAATAAACCCCTTGCAGTAAATGCATATTTAAGCCACAAGTTGACTCACAACAAGCATTAAATACAAAGATGTTGACCCTCGCATTAACTCGTAGTTAACACACAATAACCACACAAAATACTTAAGACAAGCCCCAAGTTTACAATACAAATTTAAATGCATATAGGAGAGATAACCAAGACCACAAATAGGTCCACACAAACTCCCAGATCGATCCATGACATGATCATATGCTACATGCATTAAATGCACCAAGAACTCTAGTTGGCACCAATAGACTACTGAGTGACAACAAACTCCCAAGCATCACCGAGCTCCCAATACATGCCGAGCACAATAAACCATGCTGAGCTCCCATACCATGCCGAGATCCAAGACCATGTGAAGCTCCCAAACCATATCGAGCTCCTAGAGCATGTCGAGAACTAGTCCTTTAATTGAATACTAGTCCAAGCACCCTCCAAAGAAACTACTGAGCCTCCACCCATGAACTCCAAAGTAGTCACCAAGAAAACCTAAGATGCTCCTGCATCAGACTCCCTAGGTAAATAGAAAAGTGTGTCCTGCACTTTGATTCCCAAAGAGAGAGAAACAAGCATCTTCATCTTCGCCAAAGGCTTCCACTCCACCAAGGACAAGAAAACCAATCTACACATCATCCACATCTGCATCATTCTGTCAAACACCAGAATCTCAACCATCCAATCAGCATGCTCACTCCTAGGAACAAACTAAACATAATGCTTCATCAACAAATCTTCATCCATAATATTAACTAGTGAATCCACACCAAAAAAAAAAAACTTCACATTAGTAGCAATATGTAGATCTCCATCAACACATGCCAAACTCACAACACCAACAATCTCATTGCTCACAACAAGATGCTCTACAACATGTAACTCTTCACCAACAACAATTGGATCATCCATGATTGAGTGCTCTACAATCTCCATGTTAGACTTAGCCATCTGATCATGAAAATCAACCTCCATTCCAACATCAATAAGGTTAGGAATACCCTCAACAACAACCTCAAGCTATTCTACAAGTTCTGTATCAGACTCCACAAATTGATCAACAAAACCAAACTCTTTCACCTCGACCTTGTTATGCCATCTTCTCTCTTAAAAAAGTCTCTTAACTAGCCAGACAACTCTCTTATGCATTAGTAGACTCCAAATCCACAAACATCTATAGAATTCCTTCCTCACCCTATCCTTAACTTGATAAGCTAAGCTAGCTTCAAACCAAGAAGTCATCTTAGAAAACCTCCTCTTCGCCATATCACAGAGATTTGCAATCATACTAGGGTCCATCCCTCTTGGATCCATCTTCCAAGATCTTTGTAAACCCTCTACAACAAATCCTTCCCATGCTCCTTATGATAAACCCAAATTGTTTTCAAGTCAGATCACAACCTGCCACCTCACAACCAAGAGATCTAGGACTCCAAAAAGAAAATCCACCACTAGATCAAGATCCTCTCAAATCTACTTCTCCAACCCAAGTCTTGGTGCAAACTGCCACAACTTTGGTGATCTGGCTACACACTCAGGAACAACCCTCACTTTGATACCACCTGACATAGTACAAGGTAGGAGAATCTCCAAAGGAGATGTCCTAGCCCCCAAAAAATAAATACATTGTGGTAATACAACACAAGAAAACAAAAATGCATGATCTGATACCAAATCACAACTCTTTATTTCTAAAATAATTGTTTACATGCAATATGCCCGGTTGTAAGGCCTTTTAGGTTATGGCCAAATACAACAACAACTACAATAATAGTTATGCAAGATCCCTCAAGATCCACCCAGCTAGTCTAGATCTATAACATAACAACAATCTGGTAGAAACCTCTAAGATCTCAACTTGTGCTCACAAGCCACCAAGTAACCCCCTTGTTTCTAAACCACAACCACTAGCTCTTCTCACAGACATGCAACTCCACCACAATCCTACTGTAAACTACCTCACATTTAGTGCTCTGTCCACAAACTTAGGAAAACTCACTTGTAAGCTACTCTCTAGACTCACTCCTCTGAAACGAATGAATCACTCCATGAATGAATGACTAAAAGACTCCACAAGACCCCCTACTTATACCCAACTAAGCCACAAGTTGGCCTAGCAATTAAAAATTAAATAAACCCCTTGCATTAAATGCATATTTAAGCCACAAGTTGGCTGACAACAAACAATAAATACAAAAAATTTAACCCTTGTGTTAACCCATCATTAACACACGATAACCACACAACATACTTAGGACAAGCCCCAAGTTTACAATATAGATTTAAATGCACATAGGAGAGATAACCAAGACCACAAGTAGGTCCACACAAACTGCCAGATCGATCCATGACACAATCATATGCTACATGCATTAAATGCACCAAGAACTCTAGTCATCACCAACAGACTATCGAGTGAAAGCAAACTCCCAAGCATTGTTGAGCTCCCAATACATGTCAAGATCAAGAGACCATGCTGAGCTCCCATACCATGCTGAGCTCCAAGACCACGGAAAGCTCCATAGACCATGTCAAGCTCCCAGACCATTCCAAGCTCCTAGAGCATGCCGAGAACTAGTCCTTCTTCGACCGAGTACCAATCTAAGAACCGTCCAAAGCAACTACAGAGCCTCCTCCCATGAACTCCAAAGTATTCACCGAGTAAACCCAAGATGCTCCTACATCACCTCTAATTTAGTTCACCATGCTTTTTGAATTTAGAGCAATAGTGATATTTTTAAAAATCTATTACAACCATATGCAAAGTAGCCTATGGAATGGAGGAGGAAACCAAATTTGAAAACTATAGCTAGAAGAGGAACCTAAACTTGGCTCTGATACCTCTGATCTGAATCATTTTGTCAATTCAGAGGACAATACCAAAGGAAGAAATAAAGGTATTATAAATACATAATAAACAATATCAAGAAACCAATTTATTCATAATATAAAATTTCATACAATTGTGGAAAATCTCATAAGTGAGATGAATGCCTGCAAATCAAATCAAGTTTGGACAAACTCATGGAGGATTTGTGTGTCTGAGCTCATAAAAGTTGGGCTATCCCATGAATGAGATGTATGTCCATGAACTCTATAGGAGTTGGGCAATCTCGTGGTTGAGATGTCTACCCATGAACTTCATATTGATACAAATTGGCAACCTCAACAAACTAGTTGTCTCTACATATCATTCTACCTTGTTGAATTTGACTTGAGCCTCTTTATACATCTTCATGGAAGTTGAAAGGTCACTTTATCTACATCTTCATTAGAAATTGAATGGACAATTCCAAATTGAAAAGTCACTAGAATTAATTAAAGACAAGAATTAACTAAAACATATGATTTAATATAATATGTTAATTCAATTATGATCATTCCTCCTTCCTTATGAGGCAATGGGCCCCATTGCCCCATCATCTTCCAAATGAAGTAACGATGTCTGCATGAAGAGAAGGCTCTGAATCTAGTTCTTCGAAAGGATTCAAAAACTCTCCTCAAATTTAAATTAATAAAGACCCTCAAAGGTTAGTAAAACATAGTGGCTGATGCAACTGTAGTCAATTCTCCCAATTGGCTTCTGAAAGGATGGATAACAGAAATGAAATGCTGTGAAATTGGCTCAATAGCAGGGACAATGGATAAGTATTATATTGACCCTATTTCTAGCCACTGATTTTGATCTAAGATTGATGTATTGTAGTACTTATCGACTGGAGAAATTAAAAGGAAACAAAAGTCAAAATTGCATGGAAATGGGAATAGTGAATCCCAACATTTTCCTCTACCTTCAATTGATGCTTCAAATCTACAGGTGCCTGATATCAACTCTTCCTTTGGAGTGCCCGAAAACTTGGAAATTGAGATCAATTTAATATATGTTCCTGAAGAGAACAACTAAAGGAAAACTTTGAACATTGAGTGCAAGATGGATATGAAGTGAAAGCATCACCCTATCTTGGATATAGAATCGTGCAAAGATGAAAAGGAAAATGTGAATCATGAATTGCAATAGAGTAGCATGACAAGTTGGTGGAGAAGGAAGTCAACACAAAGAGCTTTCATTAACGGAGAAGCTTCACCATGATCTCTAACCACCTCATCTTTTGCTAGATGCAACAACCACAAATGTAATTTAGGAGAAAGTGGATCGCCATGATTTTGTTTTAAAGGAAGACCAAATGTAGTGGAGAGGTAGAGTAGAGAGGAATGCTAGTATTTGACAATTCCTTTCTTCAAAATTTACTAGACCTGGAGACACCATCATCAATCTTGTTGCAGGGATATGCACTCTTCTAAAGGTGGCCTCTAATTTAGTTCACCATGCTTTTGGTGTTGAGAGTGATACTGATATTTTTAGAAATCTGTTATCACTGTATGCAAAGAAGCATATGGAATGTAGGAGGAAACCAAATTTGAAACTATAGCTAGAAGAGGAACTTGAACCTGGCTCTAATACCACTAATCTGAATCATTTTGTCAATTCAAAGGACAATGCCAAAGGAAGAAATAATGGAAGAAATAATGGTATTGTGAATACATAATAAACAATATCAAGAAACCAATTTATTCATAAAATAAAATTTCATACAATTGTGGACAATCTCATAAGTGAGATGTATGCCTGTAAATCAATCAAGTTTGGACAAACTCGTGGAGGAGTTGTGTGTCCAAGCTCACAAAAGTTGGGCTATCCCATGAATGAGATGTATGCCCGTGAACTCTATAGGAGTTGGACAAATCCCATGGTTGAGATGTCTTCCCATGAACTCCATATTGATACAAATTGGCAACCTCAACAAATGAGTTGTCTCTACATATCATTCTGCCTTGTTGAATTTGACTTGAGCCTCTTTATACATCTTCATGGAAGTTGAAAGGTTGCTTTATCTACATCTTCATTAGAAATTGAATGGACAATTCCAAATTGAAAAATCACTAGAATTAATTAAAGACCAGAATTAGTTAAAATATATGAATTAATATAATATGCTAATTCAATTATGATCATTCATCCTTCCTTATGAGGCAATGGGCCGCATTGCCCCATCATCTTCCAAATGAAGTAACGATGTCCACATGAAGAGAAGGCTCTAAATCTAGTTCCTGGAAAGGATTCAAAAAACTCCTCAAATTTAAATTAATAAAGACTCTCAAAGGTCAATAAACACAGTGGTAATGCAACTATAGTCAATTCTCTCAATTGGCTTTCGGAAGGATGGATAGAAATAAAATGCTATGAAATTGGCTCAACAATAGGGACAAGGGATAAGTATTATATTGACCCTATTTTTGGCCACCAATTTTGATCTAAGCCTGATGTATTGTGGTACTTATAGACTGGAGAAAGTATAAAGAAACAAAAGCCAAAATTGCATGGAAATGGGAACAATGAATCCCAACATTTTCCTTCGCCTTTAGTTTATGCTTCAAATCTACAAGTGCCTGATATCAAATCTTCCTTTAGAGTGTCCGACAACTTGGAAATTGAGATCAATTTAATATATGTTCTTGAAGAGAACAACAAAAGGAAAACTTTGAACACTGAGTGCAAGACGGATATGAAGTGAAAGCGTCATCCTATCTTGGATATAGAATTGTGGAAAGAGGAAAAGAAAAATGTGAATAATGAATTTCTGTAGAGTAGCATGACAAACTAGTGGAGAAGGAAGCTGACACAAAGATCTTTCATTGAAGGGGCAGCTTCACCATGATCTCTAACCACCTCATCTTCCGCTAGACACAACAACTAGAAATGTAATTCAAGAGAAAGTGGATCACCATGATTTGGTTTTAAAGAAAGACCAAATATTGTGGAGAGGTGGAGCAGAGAGGGATGCCAGTATTTGACAATTCCTTTCTTCAAAATTTACTAGACCTGGGGACACCGTCATCGATCTTGTTGTAAGGATATACACTCTTCTAAAGGTGGCCTCTAATTTAGTTCACCATGCTTTTGGAATTGACAGTGATACTGATATTTTTAGAAATCTGTTATGACCATAGGCAAAGAAACCTATGGAATGGAGGAGGAAACCAAATTTGAAAACTATAGCTAGAAGAGGAACCTAAATTTGGAAATGATACCACTAATCTAAATCATTTTGTCAATTTAGAGGACAATACCAAAGGAAAAAATAATGGTATTGTGAATACATAATAAACAATATCAAGAAACCAATTTATTCATAAAATAAAATTTCATGCAATTATGGACAATCTCGTAAGTGAGATGTATGCCTGCAAATCAATCAAGTTTGGACAAACTCGTGGAGGAGTTGTGTGTTTGAGCTAATATAAGTTGGGCTATCTCGTGCATGAGATGTATGCCCATGAACTCTATAGGAGTTGGGCAATCCTGTGGTTGAGATGTTTGCCCATGAACTCCATATTGATACAAATTGGCAACCTCAACAAACGAGTTGTCTCTACATATCATTTTGCCTTGTTGAATTTGACTTGACCCTCTTTATACATCTTCATGGAAGTTGAAAGGTCGCTTTATCTACATCTTCATTTTCAATCGAATGGACAATTCCAAAGTGAAAAGTCACTAGAATTAATTAAAGACATGAATTAATTAAAATATATGATTTAATAGAATATGTTAATTCAATTTTGATCAATTATATCTCTTTTTGTACTGATTGTACTGACTTACGCACTTGAACATGCCATCTTGACACTCTGTCTTGTCCATACCTAACTGCGCATGTGCCAATAATTCCCCATTCAACTGTGCATATCAAAATTGTATCTCTCTACCAGATAAACTAACTGATACTTAGACAATTTTCTAAGTATGAATGCCATAACTTCATCTTCAAGGTTTATCTTCTTCATATTGAAGATATGTTAAAATAAATGACAACATTCAATATCTGCCTTAGCCAAATTTCCAATAGAATCATCATAATTATGACTCAATTACAATATAACCCATTTTGCACACTAACGTGTATCTCGAGGTGCTAAAAAATGCTAACCCATAAAACTAGTAGTGGAACTATGAGAGTTGGAGTCTCTATTTGGCCCAATGGGTCTCTAGAAATACAAACACATTAAAGAGAAACTAACACTAAGCATATTTTTGGGTGATATAGGATTGCCCTTACAACATTAGATGCTCCTACATTAGAAAATGAAGGAGAGAGAGAGAGAGAGAGAGAGAGAGAGAGAGAGAGAGAGAGAGAGAGAGAGAGAGGCAATATGCATATAATAATAAATTAAAGGTTCAATGCATGGAAGTGTATGTACATACATACATATATAAGTAAATCTAAATTAATACAAAATTATACTGTTAATTATCTATATACATATACATATATTTCTTTACATAATACTATTTTGAATTAGTTATACATAATCAATGATAAGGAATTTCCATGATTCATGATATCAAGGTATTAAAATTTCTAGATTGAATTGTGTGCAAGATTTTAAAATTAATGTTTTGGATCACATTCTACAATCCATCATTCAAATGAAGAGAACAAAAGGAATGATTCCTCTGGGACAACATATTGATAAAAAAAACTTCTAAGAAGAAGAAGAAGAATATTTGAGGCTAAACATAGCGTATGTGACAACCTACTCAATCGAATTGACTTTTATAAATCAAATATTTTCCTATAAAAAATGATAAAAGAGACCCCCAACTTCTCAATGCACTCCTTGCTAAATAAATTATTCCACGAGCTAGCAATTAAGATATTAACAATTTTGTCTTGGTTATCTTTGTAGGCATTACTCTCTAAAATTAAATGTTTTTCAAAATTTTCTTTTCTAAAATTGTAAAAAAAAACTCTTCCTAAACTTCTTTTGACTTTTTCCAATGTTCAATTTACAATAGAATTGGTGAGGGTTAGTCACCTAAGCGATAAGATGTTTCACACTCCATAAAATATTGCTTTCAATGTAAGCTTTTTGAAATTGATCACAAATATAATTGAAATTTATCCATATGAATTACCCTTGATGATAGATGCTCAAATGTAATCCAAATTATTGATAATTTTTGTGACACATCACAACACAACCTAATCTTTAATTTTTAAAAAAAATTAATTACATTTTAATAATATTAATACTTATTATTTTCCCTTTTTTTAAATTGATGACCCCTTTGTTTTGGAAGCATATTTAATGGGCGCCTCAACTCAAGAATGAGCCCCACGCCATTATAACCATGTCTCCTTCATTGTGTTAACTCTTGCCACGTGTGTGGTGGTGGGCAGTTTCGAAGAGATCGGATAAGGCAACTTTGTTTGTTGTCACATCTCAATGAGTCGTGAAATACAATAATGGTACGAGGGGAAATTAAATTTGTTTTGCATGTATTTTTCAAGTCGAAGTCGTAATGGAGGATTTTTGTGCCAAAATTGGCATTTGATCAAAACTTGTAACGTTTCGTTATCATTAGGATGACATCATATTCAAACATGTGCGATCGTAATACTGACCCACCTTGGGTAAAGGAGTGCAATGATAGCTAAGTTTAGTTGTCCTGAAAAACCATTTAGTTAAGATGATTTCATTACTTAGGTCAGTATAGAGGGAAAGCCAAATAATAAATGTTAAAAACAAGGTTAATATGTTATTTAGATTTAGTATGTAAGCATACTTTTAGAATTGGATATAAGTGAAATTTATGTAGAGGAATGGTAAAAGTATATTGTAATGGACTATTATGGTAGATAAAAGATTTATTTCTAATTTTGATAATTTATTTTAGCATGTTCGAAAGTAGTAGGAATAAAATTAGAGCTTTAATAAGTCGAGAACAAAGATCTATTAGGCATTCGAATGCAAATTTAAATAATGTTAAGATACTTTTTAGATTGATTGTGTAGAGAATTTTTTATTATCAATGTCTCGTCAACCTCGTGTTGTGTGTGGTCTACTTTCTTTCCCATGTCCCCTTGGCTCTACTTATTTTGCTCTAGGTTTGCAATCTACATTTGTTTCCCCTCTCCTCATGCTCTCTTCCATCTTGATGATGGATCATGCAGTGTGATCCAAAACGTTGACGATACAAAATTCTCTACATGATCAAATTAAAAAATTGTCTTAACATTCATATGGATTAAATTAATTAGATTTCCACAATCCATTTGAGTATTTGCATAAATAGACTTTTGATTTTGATTGCATATGTGTTTTTAGCATCAATATTTCATATCACACTTTGTGATCCATCATCCAGATGAAAGAGAATGCATGATAAGGAAAATGTAAGATGATAGATCACACAGTGTGATTCAAAAGATTGATGCTAAAACATATACACAATAAAAATCCAAAAATTTATTTGTGCAACACTCAAATGAATTTTGCAAATATGATAGCTCTTAAATTTAAATAATATCTAAAAAATAATTTAAATTCCATGATCACTATATTTAAGCAATTGTACATGCATTAAAGAAATGGTGGCAATGCTTGCTAACCATCAAGAATTGTAATGCTTAATTGGTCCAAAAAAATTGATGTAGAAAACATGTCAATGGTCTCAATTTCTACAAAGTTACTTATTTGTACTGAAGTAGAATTGTAATACTTAATTGGTCTGAAGAAGTTGATGTTTAAAGCATGACAATGGTCAATTTCTACAAAGTTACTTACTTATATTGAAGTGTACATAAGAGGAAAGTGTAATAGAGTTACAAATGTGTTCAACAAAAAACATAATGTGTTGATGAAAATGCAAACTCAAATTATTGGTTTAGTAAAACTAAAACATTTGTGTCAGATTGGTGCTAAAAATAAACTAGTACAAGGTAGTTGTATGTAGTCCAAGAAGAACTATTATTTAAGGGTGAGCTTATATGTATTCCTAAGAGTCCAATGAGAGAGAATTTGAATGCAAAAATATACAGTAGTGGTTTAGTAGAACATTTTGGTGCTGGTAAGATATTTATATTGATTATTAAATATATATACCTTAAAATTGACAAGGTAAAATTATTAATTAATTAAATTTAAGTCATCTCGATCAACTAAATGCAACAATCAAATCATTATGTAATTGATTTAATAAATTAATTATATAGGTCAATCAAATAATCAAACCTGACCCATTTCAAACAAATACATGGCTAAATAAAGTCATTGTTTGAATTGATAAATCCTAGAGTTGGTCTTGTTTTCACTTGAAATTTATCCTGATGCATATCTAAGTGAGTGTTCTAATCCCCTTTGTAAAAAATTAGGGTTTGTGTTTTAATTTTGGCTAACCCTAGAATAACCCTAATTTTCGTTTCACTAAGTATTTCCCTACATAGCTTTGGATTATGTTTCATAGCATCCCTTTTCAAAAGAAAAATGCATGGGAAAAAAGCTTTTTAAATGCCCTTATTATTTCTTCTCGAGTACCTTTTAAAATTTGTTTGTATTGTCAAACATTATTCGAAGTCTCTAAAAATAACCTTAACCTAAGCTTTCTTTTTATTTTTTTGCAGGTTTATGTCTTTATTTGAAAAAAGTGATTGAGTAATGATAACCCTTGATCTTCCTTAAGATCAAGGGTTGTTGCTTTATTGCCAAAGGCAATTACCTTGTATTTATTCCTGGTGACATAGTGACCAAGTAGTACTTATCCGCGAGACCTAGTCATGAAGGATGAGGTTATAAGACAAAAGGCCTGCACCGTCAAATCTTCTCAAGATCAACCGTGGTCGCATTGTCACCATCAGGAGTTGTAAGGTTTTTACCCTTGGTGATATAGCGACAACCTACCACGTGGATATGTGGCAAGACCAACCCTTGAAGATGGCGTCGTAAGTTCCATGTCATTAACAACTTGTTAGGTTGTTAGATTTGTCAGAGTGTCAGATGCCATGAGCGATTCACATTGAAGGAAAAGAAATGTTAATCAACGTCATCAGATTTCTCAAGATTGACAGTGGTCACCTTGTCACTAACAAAAGTTGCAAGAACTTTATCCTTGGCAACATAGTGACCAGAAGGAAATACTGTGGGCCCACATTGTGTATAATGAAATAATTATAAGTTTCTACTATTCGATGCAAGGATGATCAACGACGATCACTTTTTCACCAAAGGGAGTTACTCAAAGTTTACCCTAGGTGACATAGCGAGAACATGAAAAGTGTCTAGAGGTGTAAGTCAGTTCAATGTAAGTGGCCAACAGTGAAAGAAAAGGCTCATGTGGAAGGATTCAATTGAAAATTGACTAACAATTAGGAAGGTTGAAGACAAGTCATAAATTTTTTTATTCTTAAATCGTTGGAATTTTTAAAAAATTGACATGTTTTCAAATTTGAAAGGTGATGATAGTGTGTTCTTTGTGATCCATTTATGAGAGCTAAAGCTCCTCATGCAAAATAAAACCAAGAATATAGTGCAGACAATCAAGAATTTCTTCATGCAAATGTATTTTTGATTTTCTAAGAGCTAGAACATGCTGAAGAGTTATTTTCTCGCCTAGTTAAATTGTGAAGAACTTTCTATGTCCACAATTCACTGCAAGATTCAGAAAGAAGAAACAAGAGAGCCAAGTAAGTACCTCAGTTCTAATATAATTCAAGGAATTTTGTTTTCTCTTCATTATTATCAAATATGGCTCCAAAGAAGGGTTTCTTGGGGAAAGTAGAATATGCTAGTAGGAATATCCATGATGATTTTCTCAAATAATTAAGTGAATCGACAAATGAATTAGCCCAAATCAAGAAGATAGTTCCTGTAAACCCTAGGCTTCGAATTGTAGATGGTTTGTTTGATAAGGGGAATTGGACTAGGGATGCCATAACTTCCAAAACAAAGCTCCAATTGCTCAAGAAATGGTTCTTAGAAAGAAAATTGTTTGCCCCCCATGGGAATATTTAGAAATTTGATTTAGGTAAGCAAGTGGTCCCTGGGGTTTTCATGGATTCAGACTTACCCACAACTATAGCCCTAAATTATGACTCAGTCACTAGGATGGTGAGAAGAATAGATGGGGAGTGTTTGATGAAAATCATTGCAGAAGAAATTTAGGAGGTTTTTGGATTGGAGCCAACCATAAACTATCATGAGGTCATTGAATTTCAGGGGTTGGAAAAGGAATATTTGTATCAAAAAGATCAAATCAGACAAGGTGCATTGAGAGGAGACCTAGCCATAATTGGTAATTTTCCCTTTGTTACAGCATCAACTAAAGAGCCTTTCAAGAAATAGTTTTTCAATACTAGGGCCATAGACATTTACATGACTTTATGTAGGGTTTTTGGTGAAGATGAAAAATATTTTATGCCAATAAAGTTCATGTATATGATGACACAAATTTCTTCTTTTGGTGTGGATATTATTTTTGATTTTGCATCTTATTTAGCAAAGGAAATTCACGTAGGTCTAATTGGAATTGCAAAGGGCAAAATTGAAAATAACATTTGGCTACTATTCCTTATTGATGCATATGTTCTTGTATAAAGGTGTTACTTTGTTTGAAAAAGAAATGGTATTAAACAAAGAGTATGAGGGAGAATATCTGCTAGTCCAATTATGTAGTGCAAATATGACATGGGATGCAGAAGACACCAGCTTTGTGAGATTTGATAGATACTTTGCATCTAGGTTATGGAGCCTTTTATTAAGGAACAATCCCAAAATACCTAAGGCACTGTTGGATTTCATTAGGCCTATGGATAACCCTGCTAGTTTGAAGGTGTCCCATAATTGGGTGGATATCATACCATACCCTATGTTTACATTATTTAGAGTGTATGGATTCCAAGGAAATCCACATGTACTTCCTTACCAGGTACCTCTGAAGGTGGGAATAGTTGAAATGCTATGGTAGATAGGTGGATTAGAAGAAGCACAACTAAATGGTCGGTCTAGAGGTTCAATTTTCCCATCTTGTATGGTTTCCCATCAGTTCATAATCACCAAGGGTGGTTGGTTGTTTCTATATAAATTTTTAGACCAATATAAAATGGATGTTTCTCATGATTGCTTCAATGATAGTGAAGGATTCTTTGATATTTTCAGATAGAGGGCTAAGATGGGTGCTAAGAGACATCAACCCTACTTCCCTAAAGATATAATAAGAAATGAATTCTCTCTCCAAGAGAAAGAGATCAAGAAGGAAAAATGGAGAGTTTATTCCAAGGTTCTAGAATTTATTAATTGTTTTGATAAAGATTACAAGCCTATGGAAGATGCCAAGGCAGAGGTAGATAAAATAAATAAATTGATGATCACTTTTCTAGAGATCATGGAGGCTATAAATGAAAAGAAAACATTCTTTATTAATTCTTATCCTGACAAGGCCAAAGAGGTCATGGAAAAATTATATTTTACCCCTGCAGTAGGATTGGGGTAGCTGGTTATTCAGAGGAGACTTGGCTACAATATCATTAAGAACAAAGCACATGTAGTTGACAAGGGCAAACATATAGTTAGATCAACCAGTGCTATTATGGAGGAGAGGCCTAATGAGCTAAAGCCCAAGAGGCAAAAGATAGAAGGGAAACAGGTGCCCCAAATAGAGGAGTACTCACCCTCTCAGTCCCCATTGCATATAGGAGATGAACAACTCACCAAGGAGAAAATGGAAGAATTAGGATCCCAAGAGGGAGTTTTTATCACTGTTTTAGAATTAGAAGAGGGGAATCCTAAAGAGCCTCCCATGCCTAGCTTGGAGTTAACTATTGCTAATTAAAGAGGAAGGGGATTGGACCCTATTGTAGAAAAAGCTAGTCAAGAGTTTCTTTTTGATGACAGCTTTGTCAAATCTAGAACTTTCTACCAATTTGCATAGAGGACAAATATTGAACTTTTTGAGGAAAGGTGTAATAAGATGAAAGAAAAGCATCCTGAGATGGAAGAGGCATCCCTACAAAATCAAATAAAAGAGGAAATGATGTAAGAGTTTAAGAACTTGACCCCTGAAGAAGGGAGACAAATGATAAGATCATCTAGGATTCTGCTCTTGCAAAATTAGGACATTGCAGACACAATGGTTTTTAACTCTATGACCAAGAAGTTAAATGTAGATGAAAAGATGAAAAAGGAGTTGAAAGGTGTGAAATTTAGAGAAGATCATGTTGCCTTAGTCATTTGGTCTATGAGAAAAGGATCTAGAACCAACTCCTCACAGCCTGATGATATTAGTAGAATTGGAAACTTAATTGTGAAAAGGGTAGAGGATACTCCAAATGAGGAGGCCACAACGCTAAATGTTGAAACAACTAGCCTCACCCTAGCCACAACTAGGAAGGAGAAATTACAAAAATTAGAATTGCAAGAGAAATATGAGATTGTCCTAGAAGCTTATAATAAAGGAGTGCAAAAAAGAATAGAGCTGGAGACTATGATGATAGGATCACCTAGCAGGCCAATAATTACTTATCTTTGTCCACCAATGGAACCTTTTAAATCCACTCCTCTTATAGAAATTCTAGACACACCATAAAGACCTCAATATTATACTGTAGAGGATTTTGAAGAATAAAAAAGAAAATTGTGGGCATTGCATGTGGAATTGGATATTCAATATGAGGATAGGTTGAGGAAAACAATTATATATTTGGTTGATAAAATTGGTTGGCCTCCATTCTATGAAAAATTGGCAGAGGTAATAAACATATGGAATGGGTTAAAAGGAAATGAGGAAGTCTTAAAACTAATTGTTAATAAATGGAATAATAGGGACCAGGATGTCACTATGTTGTGTTTTTCAGTTACTAGTTTGTCATGTGAATAGATAGAAAAGACTTTTGACATGACTAATGATCTCTAAGATTTTGATAATAAGAGAATTGCATTACAAGGAAGATTCATTAACTATCTTGCAAAGTATAAGAGTAAAACCTTTGAACTATTTCCCCATGCCCTAGATAGAAAGGATAAATTAAAAAATAAAGAGAATGAGCCCAGGAATTAGATGATCTATTATGCCTTAGGATGAATAGGGTCATAAATGAAGAGGGAAACACATGGTGGGAAAATACAACTAAAGAAGTTATAAAAGTGTAAATATTTTATGATCCTTTAAGAGAAGATTTTATTGAAATAGATAAATTAGGAGAGTATGTGATGAAGAAACAACACAAGATTTTGAGTTTCAATTGGCTAGATGACACACTTTTTGACAAGTGGATGGTAGATTTCATACATGCAAAGTAGTTAGAACTTGGTGAAATTGATGATGATGAAATGGAGCAAGATGATTCTCAAACAATTGATTTCTTGATTAGAATAGAAGAAGACAAAGGCACACAACCAATTGTAGAGACAAATACAGATGTCAAAACTGATGACCTGGCAATAGGATAATCAAATGTGTTGGTAACAAAGAAGTGCAATAGAAGTGGTCCCACAAAAGAACGTTCATGATGAAAATCATTCCGTTGCACCAATTTTTGTCTTTTATGATAGCAACTTTGTAAATATCTTTTTGTCTTAAGGATAGTTGTTATTAATCTCCAGGCCTAAATCTTGTTGCATCTCACACTATATAAGTGAGATTCCAAGGCTAGAGAAAGGGTCTGTACTATTGTATAACTTTTAGTTTTGATAGTTTTATTCATTCTAGTTTTCATTGATGTCAAAATTCTATGATGTATTTTCTCTACAAATTTGAAGATACATTAGCTTTGAAGGATTAGATTGTCTAGTCTTGAGTTGTTTTGAGTTCTATTCTAATGTTACCTAATTTTCAAAGAAAATTAATGCAAAGATGAACTGTCACCATATCTTTTTTCGCTGAATATTGTCTCCATTGTTATTGACTAGTTGTTTTGAGATTGTATGGGCAAAGCTTGTTCAATTTAATGCAACTAGGATAGGTTGTATGTCAATTCACTATTTTTTTCATTCAATGAATTGACTTCAGTGATATGATAGGACCTCCAGGCAGTAATAAGGATATACATAAGAATGGGTTTTAGGGAGAATTGTAGATGATATTGATTGTAATGTAATTAGTTAGGTCAAAATAGTTGGATAGACTGTGAATCCCAATGGATGAGGTACTAATCAATTATTTCAATTTGCATATGAAGGGACCATAGATAAGAATCAAGCTAAATTTTAAAATCTAAATCAATTTTATTTTAAATGTATGAAGAGTATCATAGTTGGTCAATACATGTTTGCATATAATTTATGTGTTCTAGTTAGCTGTTGTACCTGTAGAACAAGATCTAGTATGCAAAGAACATTAACAATAAAGTAAACATTCACAAACCAAAACTAAATTCACATATATGCTTAGACAAAGAAAACAAACAAGAGATGCAAACCTCAAAGGATGAAGCACTTCATTTGCTTTCTTGATTTTGTAGATGTGTCCTTTGATGTGGATGTATGCTCAAGATGCTCAAAGCTGCTTCAATGGAGGTGGGTAATGGAAAATTGGTAGCTTTGTGAGCTCTCAATTTGGAATTATAAGGGTAAGATTGATGGCTTTGGTTCTCAAAATAGCATGGTAACTTTAGCTCAAAGATTTTTGATGAAATGGCTTGGGATGGGATTCAATTTATAGGCCAAGGGGTAGAGGGATGGAGGGCTTAGATGCAAGGATGGGGAGATGGTTAAGGAGGGCTAGGATGCACTCAAAGGAGAGCACATGGATTGTGCTTGTTTAGCACCAATGGGAAGGTGACACTTGTCACAAGGAGGATGAGTGTGAGAGGGTAGGGTAAAGGGTTGGTTAAAGGCATGATGAGTGGGGTTGAGTATGTAAGAGAGATGTAAGAGGAATGAGTGTGGAAGAGGGAAGAGTGTGGAAGACGGATGTAAGAGTCATGAGTGGGCTTGTAAGAGTCTTTTATGGTTTTTAAGAGCACTCATGACTTGGTGGTTGAGATTTTTGAGGGGAGACTTTGGTTTGGTTTAGGAAAGTCTTAAACTTGTTTAGGGAATGTGACAACATTAGGGGGTGGATTAGGCTTGGGTTTAGGATTAGATTAAGGATGTTAGAGATGTGCAAGTGGATGGCATTAATGAGGGTGGGTGAGTTAGTGGCTAAGCTAGGTTAGCATGGGTGGATGGGGTGGATTAGGCTAAATGAAGGATTAGGGATAAGTTAGGGGTTTTTAGATTTGAGGATTTTATTTATCAAATAGATTTATTTAATAAATGGGGATTTTTGGAATTAGATAGAAGAATAGGATTTAATTGATAAATAATAGGTTATTTGATTTATCAATTAGGACTATAGATGATTAATTAAATTAATCAACTAGGTATGGAAAAGGATTAATTAAATAAAAATTTAATTAATGATGCCTTTAGAGATAACTAAATAGGATTACTAAAGCAATGTAATCAAATTTAGGTGTCTACATTTTGCCCCTCTTTGACATAGTGTTGAGACAACACTATTTCAAAGAAGTTTGAATGAAGACGATTTTGCTACAGTCTCAGATAAGAAGAGGAGAGACTAGACTTAGATGATGCCCCCTCAAGAAGGTGGCGAGGAGAGAAATGAGGCTCGAGGACTTCTTGAAAAGTACAAGAAATTAAGATGAGCTGAGACGCAGGTTGGTGAAGAGAAGGGCCTGAATTAGCTCAAACTCTCACTACGGGAGAATGATAAAGGGAAATCAGAGGCACAAAAGTAAAGCAAGCTTAAGACTTTCCAGGATTGGGGGGGGGAGGATGGAGGAGCGAAGCACTATAAAAGGAATCTGTGGTAGGGAGATGGATGATAGAATGATAAAGCTGATGCAACAGGATTTCAAAGAGTCAGATTGGTGGAAGATGGGTTTCAGAGATCCCTAGGACTAGGATTGTGGATCTCGAAAGATGAGGCTTGGTGGATTGATTTGATTGGTGGATCCCTAAGACTAGGATTGTGGATCCCTAAAGCTAAGCGCGAGGAGTGATTCAAAGAGATACTGATGCATAAGCTGGGGTAGGAGGGACATATGCAGGATATGGATGGGGGATAATGGAGATGAAGGAAATCCATTGAAGCTTTTTGAGCAGGGGGATACTTCAAAGAGAAGTAACACCATGTAGTTGAGCACTAGATTTGTTATAGGACTGTTTGTTAATTGCCAAGGTTACCAAGAACATCAAAGCCTTTTCACCAACCGTCCAGAGGACTGACGAACTAACTCGAAACAAACACACAAAGATTGCCCCAATATCACACATGAATCCTAGAGGAAGCAGCGTGGAAATGACACTAGGTAACCCACAAGCAGAAAAGAAAACAAGCAAAAGACATGATCAAGACCTTACGCTCTGATTGCCCCATTTGCAACATACCACGATATGGAAGAACATGGCAACCTTAAGGAGGGAACAAGGAGATTGCAAGGACCTATCGGAGAGCACCTAAGCTGGTGGATTTGGATGAGTGATGCGTCTGGAAAGCTAAACTAAGAAGGATAACACTTTGGTGACAGGAGATCTAGATAAAGGATGCATTGGAATAGCTAACCAAGGGTTGTGCGATGTGTGCAAGATGTTGACCAAGGATGAATTGACACGAAAGCTGGATAGATACAATGGTACTAAGCTAAAGAGGATGTACAAGCTGGCTAACCAAGATATTTACAAGCTGAAGCTAACCAAGATAGTTACAAGTAGGCAAAAGCTCAGGATGATAGGATAGTGGGATGGTTCGATGTTGGTGCAAGATGCAGAAGCTAAGGATGAGGTGATAGCAGAAGATATGGATTTGGGGAGGATGCATCCCAATGATGATGAGAGATTTTGTGACCAAGGATAGCTAGAGGAGTAGGATGAGATGGCTAGATAGGATGGTAGATAGCTAGGATTATGATGGATATAAAGAGATGACATTGGGTTTGCATAAGGATAGCCTAGAGCGAGATACCAATGACAAGGGAGGATAGAAAAGACAAGATCTCCAAGGAATACAATGCCCCTAGTTAGAAGATGACATGTGGAAGGAGGCCTTACAATGGATGTGATAGGATTGAAGCTAGGATGGAAAAGTTGAAGGCGCTAGAGAGATGGATGATAGCTGTGATGGTTGGCTGAAGCTGCAGGAGATAAGTGGATGGTGTGAGATGGAAGCTGGAGGGTGGAGGATAGATAGATAGATTGGAAGATGGAGTTGGATGTCAAGATGTGACCAAAAGCATGAGGATGATAGGCTAAGCTGGGGATGGCTGGATTACGCATGATGCTTGTTTGCCAAGTTTTCATCATGGTACTTGTCCAAGGCGCTTGAATTGCCAAGTTTTCACCAGTGGACGCTTTATTTTTCTTTATTTTTTTGACTTTTTGACTTTGGACTTAGCTGGAATGATTTTGGCTTTCTTTAGCTATTTTTGGCTTTTTCCTTGGGATTTTTCACTAGCTGTTGGAATGTTCAATTTTGTTGCTAGCTATTGGTACACCAGATGTGTGATTTATGCAATAGATTGGGTTAGATGGGATTGATGGTAGGAGATGGAGGGATGAAAAGGATAGAAAGGAGCATGAGATGGGGATGCTTGCATGATCAACATTGGCACATGTTGGGACAGGTGTGAAAAGAGCATATGGGGGATAGATGGTAGATGTGGGCTTGATGGAGGATTTGTGGAAGCGCACTTGGGCATATATGCACCCAAGATGGAGTTAGGAGATGGGGGACATGAGTCACCGGATGGGGGATTAGCAATGGTGGATGCCATTATGCATTGGGTTTCAACTTTTTTCTTTGGGATCCACATGGTTTTGGATTTTCTTTTCATAGGCTTTTGCATTGTTTTGCATTCTTTGATTGGATTTTTCCTTTTTGGAGTATGTCTTTTAAAATAGACATATGATTGCCTAGGATGTGGATTTTTAGCTTTATGCATTTTGAAGTTGGCATTCACATTGCTGTGGTAAGATTTGGGAAGATGGTTAGGAGAAGCTTTGTGAGATGAAGAGGATATGGAAGAGCATGTAGGGGGATGATGATGGATGATGTGCCCTGATATGTGCCTTTATTGATCTTGCATAGGAATGGATGGAATAGGATTTGAATGATGGCTGATAGGAGGATGGAGGATGGTAGATTTTGGGACATAGGGACCCAAAATGGATTTAGCGGATGAAGGGGGGATATGGTAGGTTGTTTTGGGTTGCAAGGATGGTGGAGGGGGGATGGCATAAGATTTCTTGAAGGAGTGATGGGAGGCTGGTATGGTGGGTTTGGAGATAGGCTTGTTTTGGGGGTGTGGTGTACCAACACCTTTAGAGGGTGAGCCTTTGGATACATATCCAAGACCATGAAATCCCAAATTCTTTTGTGCAATAATAGGCATTTTGATTCCTTTCTCTTGTGGTCCTAAACCTTGACCTTGATAATGCCATTGATTGAGCATTTGAACTAGCTGAGGATACTTTTTGCTTGTGAAAAATGGTGGAAGTGCTTTATCAGATGTACTGCAATGGGGAGATACTGTTCTTAATTCTTCCGCTAAGAGGAGGCCACCATGGATGAACGTAAGTGAACCAAGAGGATAGATTATAGATGGTGGAATAGCTTGGATAGGTGATAAGATGGAAGCATGGAGCAGAGGAGATGGTAGGATAGGATCTTGATTTAGCTGATGGGATGCAAAGATATCTTGCAGTAGAGGAGGTATGGCTTGAGGTTTTGGAGATGGAGGGGATGGTGACTGCACTATGGATGGAAGACATGGTACGATGATATCTTCGTTTATGATTTGGGGGATGTCAACATGCTTTTGGGCAGGATCTTGATAGGATTGGATTGGAGTAGACGATGTGATAGGAGGTGAAGGGATGGATTCTTCAAAGGCAGCGGATGGATAGATGGGAGATTCGGTAGTGGAGATGGGTGAGTAGAAGATGGATGGATAAGGGTCATTACGGAAGATTTGGGAAATGCTTGGAGGTGATGTGGATAGGATTTGAAGGGATTTGATAGGTTTTGGGATTTTGATGCTTGTGGGAAGTGGAAGGATTTTAAGCAATTTGATGGATTGTATGGGGATGATAGCTATGGGAGATGGAGACGATATTATGGATGGGGAAGCTTCATTAATGACTACTTCACATGGTTGGGTTAGATGACATGGCTTATCGACTGTTGGAGGCTACTTTTCTTGTATTTCCTCTGGGAGATTCCTTGGAGACTTGTGTGTCGAAGGTGGAGGTGAATTGATAGGAATAGCTAGTGTGATGGGGGTGGAAGATTGGAAGCTTGGTTGATTGGGTGATGGAGAAGAAGCTGGGATATCAAATGGCATGACTAGATAGTTTGGAATAACTCTTGGATTTTGGGGGATGGTTGGTGGAATGTTTCTAAGGCTCTCAAGATACCCTTCATAGTCAACAAGATCTTCATCATCATTGGAATAGGAGGTGGTAGGAGCAAGGACAATATGACCGAATATATCATGATAGGATTGGTACTTCATGCTTTGACGATGAGTTTGATGGGGATGGGGTCTTGCATATGGATGAACACGGAAGCTCATGGTCGGATTTGGATTAAGCTCAGATTTTGGATTGGTTGATGAAAGATTTCCTAGGGAGAGTCAAAGCTGTATGACAGACCTAAGGAGGATTGGCTGGGGATTTTTGGCTTTCCTGTGAATGGAAGACTTTCAAGGGTATGCTGTCAAAAAGTGAGGGTTTTGCTTTCCTATGTGCAGGATTGGTGGAGATTGTGTCAACTTAAGGATAGATTAATGATCCTATGGACATGACACGAGATTGACCAGTTGTGGATCCCAACCTTTAGCTCGAGGTGATGAGGGATACAAGTGACAAAGCTGGATTACCCTAGACAATGCTCTGTCAGAGGGATAACCTTGGTGAGATTGGTTGATTGGTAGGATTGATTGGATAGCAAATTCTAGCAGAGTGACAACAACTCTTTAAAGGCTTGGGTGTGATTTTGGATTGGGTTGCTAGCTGGCTGGGTGGGATGATTTGGATGTACTTTGGATTTGAGATTGTTCTAAAGCAAAGAACTAAGGGAGCTTGGATGATCTTCTGATGAGGTAGTGACTATGCTAAGTATGCCTTGAGCTGGAAGATTTTTGCTTTTCTGAGATTTTGACCAAAGTTGGCAAACATTTATTCAGAGGCTATGAACAAACAAGTAGACAAAATTTTGGAGCAAGCACGTCAAACATACCAACATCCTAGGAAGCTTTCTACAAGGATGAAATTTGGTTTAGCTAGGGAGTCCTCGATATATGCAAGGTACGTGAGGCCCATATCCATAGATGAAATCAAAAAGATGTCACACAGCCGAGAGGAACGGTAACCCACTTCTCTTTCACTTCTCAAGGGTATAAAGTTCCTTGAGGCTTAGCCCGAGTGAAAAAATCTTGATCCCAAGAGAGGTGTCTTTCGATTCACCTCCCAATTCTTATACTCCGTCAGAACGCTGGAGTTGAGGTCATCCCAAGGGGTGATGAAATCCCCAAGCAGGCCTCCTAAAAAAGGAAACAAGATTTTGGATCCTAATATTATGCACCCAAGATGGCCTCGAAAGACGACAAGGGGAGAGAAGACTTGGATGACCTTGGGCTAAAAAGCAGAGTTCTTTTCCAATTGATGATTTAGATTTTGTAAGCTATGATTGAAGACACTTGTGATTATGGCATACAATGTTTATTCCAACTTGACAGCGTCGTCAACATAATAGAAATTAAGAGATCGTCAACATAAAAAATGCGAGCGTCATTGAGATGCGTCAAAACCATGCAATGTTCATTGATTGTTAGGCATTCAAGATTGTGTTAGAGTGTTTTAAGCCCAAATTGGAAGTGTGAGATATTGCAATGATTCATTGATTCTTTGCATTCAAGATTGAGTTTGTTTGTTTTAAGCATGCATTCCAATAAAAGGTTGATTTTTATCCATGGCATTCAAGAGTGTGTTTTTGAACAACATTCATTCAAAGAAAAATGCTTAAACATTCAAGTTCATTCCAAAGAAAACCTAAGAAACATGATTAAGTTCGTTGCTCCGACCTGCAATAAGACAAAAAAACAATTTGATTAGTTACCCAAAATCTTCCAAAATGAAAGCTTAACTATGAGAAATTTAAAAAAATTTTTTTTGCTGTTTTTCCTACGCGTAAAATTGCTTAGAATGGTCTAAATCCTACGGAACCACTAAAAGTCAAATTTTGATTTATACTTTTTTTTTTTGAAAAACTATAGGTTCATTTGTTAGAGTTTTGAAAGCATGCAAAGATAATGACTTGGACAAGACAACCAAAAACTAGGTGACAAATCTTAGAAAATAATACAACAGGCGGAGACGCCAATTTGCGTAGACGCTGATGTACGCAGACGATGATATGCGCAGACGATAGTCTGATGAAGAAGGTAGCTGGTGGCATCGGAGATGATAGTTGGTAGATTATGACAGCGGAGACAACAGTTTGACTTTTGGCGACAGCGAAGACGATAGTTTCCAGGCGGAGATGATAGAATCCAGGCAGAGACGCCAAAATTCGCAGACAACAGTTTAGGCTTTTGAAGACAGCGGTTGAGCTCGCGTAGACGACGGTTGTGCAGGTGCAGATGACAGTTTATCTTTCGCAGACGACGGTTGAGCTTGCGGAGATGACGGTTGAGTTTGCACAGACGACATTTTTCAGAGACAATAGGTAGAGACGCCAAGCTGCAGAGACGACAGGCGGAGATGACATTGCGCGAAGGGAACCGACGGGCGCGGGTTTTTTTTAAATTTTTTTATTTTTTTGATTATTTTCGGATTTTAAAAGGTGTGTCCTTCTCTTTAGTGTGTCCTTCAACCTACAAAAATAAGCAAACACAATTTGCAACAACTCAAACAACAACAAACCATTAGATTGTTAGTTCTTAAAAGCAACACATAGATTGAAATAGATGAAAAAATGACCCATAGCGGGGTCCCACCGGGCGTGCCAAAATGTAGAACAAGATCTAGTATGCAAAGAATATTAACAATAAAGTAAACATTCACAAACCAAAACTAAATTCACATATATGCTTAGACAAAGAAAACAAACAAGAGATGCAAACCTCAAAGGATGAAGCACTTCATTTGCTTTCTTGATTTTGTAGATGTGTCCTTTGATGTGGATGTATTCTCAAGATGCTCAAAGCTGCTTCAACGGAGGTGGGTAATGGAAAATCGGTAGCTTTGTGAGCTCTCAATTTGGCATTAGAAGGGTAAGATTGATGGCTTTGGTTCTCAAAATAGCATTGTAACTTTAGCTCAAAGATTGTTGATGAAATGGCTTGGGATGAGATTCAATTTATAGGCCAAGGGGTACAGGGATGGAGGGCTTAGATGCAAGGATGGGGAGATGGTTAAGGAGGGCTAGGATGCACTCAAAGGAGAGCACATGGATTGTGCTTGTTTAGCACCAATGGGAAGGTGACACTTGTCACAAAGAGGATGAGTGTGAGAGGGTAGGGTAAAGGGTTGGTTAAAGGCATGATGAGTGGGGTTGAGTATGTAAGAGAGATGTAAGAGGAATGAGTGTGGAAGAGGGAAGAGTGTGGAAGATGGATGTAAGAGTCATGAGTGGGCTTGTAAGAGTCTTTTATGGTTTGTAAGAGCAGTCATGACTTGGTGGTTGGAATTTTTGAGGAGAGACTTTGGTTTGGTTTAGGAAAGACTTAAACTTGTTTAGGAAATGTGACAACATTAGGGGGTGGATTAGGCTTGGGTTTAGGATTAGATTAAGGATGTTAGAGATGTGCAAGTGGATGGCATTAATGAGGGTGGGTGAGTTAGTGGCTAAGCTAGGTTAGCATGGGTGGATGGGGTGGATTAGGCTAAATGAAAGATTAGGGATAAGTTAGGGGTTTTTAGATTTGAGGATTTTATTTATCAAATAGATTTATTTAATAAATGAGGATTTTTGAAATTAGATAGAAGAATAGGATTTAATTCATAAATAATAGGTTATTTGATTTATCAATTAGAACTATAGATGATTAATTAAATTAATCAACTAGGGATGGAAAAGGATTAATTAAATAAAAATTTAATTAATGATTCTTTTAGAGATAACTAAATAGGATTACTAAAGCAGTGTAATCAAATTTAGGTGTCTACAGTACCCAGAGTTACTTGTAAATCAAAGAAGAATTATGACCAATCCATTGTAAGGGATGAGTATTGTAATAAAATGTCATTGAATGAATGAATTGTGTAGATAGTATCAAGTTTTGAATCTTTTTATCCCTTAGGTGCACCCACCTTGCTTTTACAGAGCGTAAAGAGTAGAAAAATCTTTATGATTTTGTTGACATTAGGTCTAGATTTGAAGACCTCTTAGTTGAGTATAGGAAATAGCTACTTCTTAGGATAAATTGCTCTTCACTATCTTGGTATCAAGTATTTTGTTTCTTGGTAGTGTAAAAACAACAACAAAATGGAAACTCTACTAGGGAGTTGTTTAACATATGTTTATGTGTGAAAAGTACTACAGTTTTTTATCTTGCCTGTGTATGTGTTTGTTAGTCTCTTGTAGTAATTGCTTGTGGTTATTTTGGACTTTTCTAGTGACAAACCTTGAGAATTTAAAAGAGGAGAAAGTCCCCAGTACCACCAGTGCAGAGTGGTCTATACAACCCTTATAAAAGTGTCTTATCTATCAAGCAAGAGTTGCAGTCCCATGTCTTTTGTGATTGGTTTCTTTGTGTGTCAAGTTTTCTCATATTATTTTGTGATATTTTCCCTGAGTCAAAAGTTATTTCATGTTATATTTCCCTATAATATGATGGTGACTTAGTCAAGGTTTTGAAGCTAGTGCTTACAAAGAAGTAATCCCCATAAATGGTAGACAAGAGGAAAAGTACATGAGCTTATATAAGAGCCAATCCACAAGTACCATTGTATATTGACTTATTCCTAGGTGGTAGGAAGAACTAAAACACAAAAAGTAGGATTTAAATCCTACTTGGAAACCAAGGGGTAGTGTATCAGTAAATTCTCAATACCAACTTGTGGTAGGGAGAGAATCTTCTTCATTAAGCTCTGAATTAGAAACCACAAGACTCTTAGGAGGGATGTTTAGTACCCCATTGCAAGAAGATAGAGCCTATCAAGATAAAAATATGTCTTCAATTGGAGATGCATTGTGTAGACCAGATGTGATAGAAGAAATGAATCATAGGTGGGGATATAAGAATGTCATAGAAGATCCTTTTAATCTTAGAGTAGTTCCATATGTGGAAATAAACCTTATAGATCTTGATGACCCTGCTGATCTAGAAGCAACTTCTGCAAATCCAAAATAGGTATACTCAAAAATAGGAGTCTTAAATAAATGGGTTGCAAAAGAAGAAGCCAAACATGCTCATTTGGAGAAGGAAAGAGAAAAAGCCACTTTGAATGCTCTCATTGAGAGAGATAATTTGCTTAGAATAATTACAACCTAAAGAGCAAAACAAAAAATTGGAAAAAAGAACTTCAGTTCTTCATGCTGATGTTTTTGGAGATGTAGATAGCTTGAGAGCCAAGGTGCTAGAATAAGAAAAAAATATAAGCCAGATACAATAACCCATCATATCTCAAGTTCAACCCTATAAACCTGTTCAACAAGACCGTGTAGAGCCCATTGTGAAACCAATAGATAAAGGAAAGGGTAAGGTTGTAGGGATCTAGATAAATGAACCTCAAGCTATACTAAATAAGTATACAAACCCTCCTATGTCTAAGTTAGATCTAGATTTAGAAAATGCTAGCAAGGAGAAGGAGGATCTAGCAAAAGAACTTGAGAAGGTTGAAAATGAAGCCTAGGCAACAGAAACTAGGAGAAAGATTTAGTTCATCAAATCCAACTCTACCTTAGCCTCATGGCCTAATCTATCCACCCAAGCCACAATTTTTGTACCTGCTTGTGGACCCGTACTCCCTAGCCAAAATATGTCTCAAACTGCCTATGCTTCATCATCTACTACTAGTACCCAAATCCATGTTGTTCAAATACAACAATCTCAAAGTATTGTCCATAACCAGAACAATGCAACAAGCACATCAAATGTTGTTGGTTTTCAAAAGAAGCCTATATACATGGAGAAATACAAACAAATGTCATTCTTAGGCATTCCTAGTTTCCCACATCCAATATCATTTGACTTAAGAGAAAAGGTTGTGAAGTTTTTAGGGAATAATGTTGCTATCAGTGAGGAACATTTTATAATTTTCATAGACATGTTGAATGATTTTGAAGTAGAGCATGAGGATGTTTTGATGAAGTTTTTTGTGCACTCATTAATTGAATATGCAAGGGACTAGTTTAGAAGACTACCTGATGAACGTTAGTTCATGGAGTGATTTGGAGAAGTTATTCAAAGAATAGTATGGAGATAACACTAATGTTGGCTTTATGTTGAATGATTTCAACAACATTAAAAATAAGCCTAATGAATCTACCTTTGATTTTAATGTAAGGTTTCATAAGGGAATGTATAAGCTATTTTAGGTAATGAGGTTAAATAAAGATGCATGTCTCACTATATAATTCAATGCCTTTGATAGTAAAATGACTTATCATTTGAGAGACAAAGATCCCAAAGCCTTAAGGGATGCTTACAAGATAGCTGTGAATATTGAAAAAAAATAGGAAAGCATCCAGTAAGCTACCCAAAATTATTCAAAATTATTCAACCCTAAGAACAATAAGAAGGAAAATGATAAATCTCCTGCAGGTAAGAAGCTTGAGGAGGATACAATGGTTCATGTGTTGGATTTATTGAAAAAGATGAACCCACTAATTTTTAATACACAAATCTAATGGTGGTGAAAAGGCCCTAGTGAAAAACAATCATTTTAATAGGCAAGCAAGAATGCAAACCTACATGTACACTATTCAATGGAAAGATGGTAAATATATTCTTAATCAAACTCAAAATGTGAAAGACAAGGGTACTCCAAATCCTCTGCTGAAATTTTTTGTCAACATAAATGATGATGTGCCATGGTGCATCATATGCCAATCACCTCACTCCTTAGAATATTGTGTAGTAACCCAATCAATTTTTGCATATTAGAATGTGTAGAATGAGGAGGAAGAAGAAGGAAAGAATCATGATGGTTTAAGCTATAATATGGTCAATATGTGTGATGACTATGAAGATTATGATCTAGAAGAGCATGCAAATGACATTATTGATCAGAGAACTGTTTACCAATTACACCATCAACAAGTATTTTCAGATAATGAAGATTATGATGAAGATAAGGTATGTACTATATCCTTGGATGTTGGTCATATAAATCTGAGAATACCTTCTAATGAGGAGATTGAAAAAATTACAACATAAATGATCTCTCAAGTTCATAGTATTTATAACTTGAGAAGTAGAATGGTTAACAATGAAGCTGATAAACCTAATGGTATATTCATAAAAGATATTACTCATAAGATAAATGATGATAGTAAGAAAAATAATTCAAAAATAGCAAAGGTCAAAGAAAGTAAGACCAAGAAGTTGGAGCCCAAAAAGAAGGTTCAATTTTAGACAAATGAGATAATTAAGACAAATATACAAGAAAATAAATTAGAATCTAACGTTGCTAAGCAAATAGTGGTTCCTACTGTTTAAAAGATCTTAGCTCCAGGTATTCTTCTAAAATCTATTGTATGCGATCCAATTGACATGATATCTACATTGTCTCAAACAACTGTAAAAGTGCCTTTATCTAAATTATTTAGAATAGATGATCATAAGAGTAAAACTTTATCATGGTTGGGTGGAATAGCTAATAGTAATAATACTACTGAAAAAAATATCATACAAAAAACCCCAATGGTAGTTGAAGATAGTGGGATTATGTCACAAATTCCAGATGTTCTTAGATGATTCATCTATTGCTTATTTGTAGAATAATGACCCATTTTTTCTTAGTTTGGTTATAAAAGGAAGAAATCTAAAGAACTACATGATAGACTCAGCAACTTTAAATACTATTATGCCTTTCAAAGTCATGGGAGCCCTAGGTTTACAAGTAGACACCAAAAAAGGTAGATGCAGAGGTATGGCTACTAGGGAAGTGCATGTTATAAGTACTATCAATGTATTACCTTTCAAATTAGCTGCATACCCTGATGTAGAATTGATAATGTTAGTCCTTGTAGTTGATATTCCTCCACATTATGGACTGTTGCTATCTAGAAAATGGAGTGTTGCTATGGAAGGTAGCCTACAATGTGAATTATCTTATGCCACTTTTCAAATAGGTGATAAGGCTCTTAGGGTAGACAAGGAGCCAAGGGTTAACCATATTTTTGGGGATGATGTTGATAAAGACTCCACTTGACTTTTAGATACTAGTGTAAATGCATTTAGAGAAAATTTTATTATCCAAGAAGTTGAGAAACTCCCTAGTATAATTACACATGAGGTAGAGTGTTGCATGGATTCATAAATTTTGTTAACCATGTATTTTGATGGGGAAATTTCTAAAGAAGGTTCAGGAGTAAGAGTAGTTTTTATATCTCCAAAGAAGACCACTTTCAGATATTCATTCACCCTCAACTTTTCATATATTAATAACATAACTGAATATGAAGCACTCTTACTAGGATTAAGAGTTGCAACTAACCATGGAATAAAAAAGCTACATGTTATTGGTGATTCTAAATTAGTAATCTCCCAAGTGAGAGAAACTTATGCATCTAAGAACAAGAGATTGAAGCAATAAATAAATGTTTTATGAGACCAAATTGAAATGTTTGATGTATTTGGTATCTCTTGGATGGAGAGGAGTCATAACAAGATGTTTGATCTCTTAGAAAATGTGGCTATTAAACCTAAGGATATATCATTTTTTGGGATTTCATAGATTGAAGTACAAAACCAGCCCTCAATCCCTAATAATATAGAACACTGGAAAGTTTTTGAAGATGATAAAGATATTCTAAGCTTCTTTTCAAGTGAAGATAAATATCATGGCCAAGGACTAGATTGCAGTGCTCTAATTGAAACAAAAAATGGCAAGGAGATGATCTTTGGCCAAGAAATTTTATAGTTGAAAAATAATAAAGTACCTAAAGGATTGGTAGTTTTAGAAAGCATTTTTGATAACCAAGATAGAGTGAAATCAAGGGTTAGGGATCACAAACCACAAGAACTTGAAGAGATAAATCTTGGTACCTCTGAAGCCCCAAAGAAGGTCTATATTGGTTAGAATCTATCTGCTGAAATAAGGAAGCTTCTAATTGATTTATTAAGAAAGTATAGACATGTTTTTCTTGGTCATATGATGACCTAAATGCCTATAGAGAAGATTTGTTTTAGCATTTCATACCACTCATGGAGAATGTTAAACCTTTTAGACAAAAGTAGAGACCAATAAACCCCACCTTAGCTCCTAAAATGCAAGAATAATTAATAAAGCTAAGGGATGGAAGGATAATTAAACCAATTATTCATTCTACTTGGGTATCAAACTTAGTGTCTGTTAGAAAGAAAAATGGAGACATAAGGCTTGGTGTGGATTTCAAGAACCTAAATATTGCTTTCTTGAAGGACAACTATGGTTTGCCCAATATGGAAGCCATGCTGCAACGAGTGACCAGTTCAAAATTGATGTCTATGATGGATGGATTTTTAGGTTACAACTAGGTCCTTGTATAGTTTAGGAAAACCTTTACCACTCTATGAGGCATATATGTCTATGTAAGAATGCCATTTGGGTTAATTAATGCAGGACCAACTTTTTAGAGAGCTATGGATGTAGCTTTTCATGAGTATATTGATAAGTTTATGGTAGTGTATCAAGATGAACTTATAACATATTCTGAAAAAATTGAAGACCATTGTAAACATTCGGAGAAAATTTTCATTAAAGCTTTGGAATATGGAGTATCCTTGAGCCCAAAGAAATGTACATTTGAAATAACAAAGGGAAGATTGTTAGGTCAAATAGTGTCAAAGGATGGTCTAAAAATTGACCCTGAAAGAGTACTTGTCATTGATAAAGTTCCCAAGCCAAAGAATGTAAAAGGAATATAATCATTTTTTGGGCAGATAAGCTTTTTAAGAAGATTTGTTACTACTTTTGTTGAGATTAGTAGAGCAATATCTAAAATGGTAAAAAAGGGAGTTGATATCAGTTGGGATGATGAACCTTCAGAAGCCTTTCAAGACATTAAGACTGCTATAAAAAATGCCCCAATCCTTAAGACTCCTAATTATACAAAACCAATCCACATATTTTCATTTGCATCTTTTCATATTGTAGTAGTAGTTCTATTGTAGAAAAATGAAGAAGGGTATGAGCAACCTATTGCATTTTTTAGCATGTCCCTTCAACCTATTGAACTAAAATATGAGATAAATGAGAAATAGGCTTATGCCTTAGTAAAGGCTATCAAATCTTTCAGGTGTTACCTTGTAGGTGTCATTGTTATAGCATTTGTACCAAATGTAGCTGCTAAGGACATATTTTATTAGCAAGAAGTATTTGGTAGGAGGTGCAAATGGATCAATAGAATTTAGGAGTTTAATATTGACATCTAGATTACCAAATTAGTAAGAGGTCAAGGATTAGCAAAACTCATGGCTCAATCAAACTTGGACACCAATCAAATAAATGTGGTAGCAGATGATTTGAGGTCAGATTTATATGATATGGATCATTGTGAATGGTACACCAATGTTATTTACTATTTGAAACACATGGAAGCTCCACCCCATTTGATAGATAATGAAAAGAGAAGCACAAAAATGCATGTAATAAGATACATTATTGTTAGAAATAGTCTGTGGTAGAGAAACTTTGGAGGAGTATTACTGAAGTGCATTGATCAAGAAAAATCTATGGAGATATTAAATGAAATGCATTTAGGAATATGTAGAGGATATTACATAGCTAAAACTACTTCTCATAAGGTAATGAGAGTTGGATTTTGGTGGCCTACTCTTTTCAAAGATGCATAGTTACTTGTTAGGAAATGTGATGCATGTTAGAGATTTGTAGGTAAGCCAAAAATTTCTAGAAATACTCCTCTAAAACTTGTTGAAGTTCAGGCACCTTTCCAGCAATGGTGCATGGATTTTATAGGTGAAATTTCCCCTAAATCAAGTACTAGTTATTCATGGATCTTAGTAGCTACAGATTATTTTATAGAATGTGTGAAAGCCATTCCCACAAGAAATGCTACCAACAAAGTGGTGAACAATTTTCTCTTGAACAATATCATTATAAGATTTGGATGGCCTCAGAGGATTGTAACCGATAATGCAATGTGTTTTAGGTTAGAAGAATTCATAAAATTTTACAATAAGTATGGCATAATTAGGTCAACATCTTCACCATATCATCCACAAGGAAATGGGTAAGCTGAATCTACCAAGAAAAGCTTGTTAAAAGTTATAAAAAGAACTCTGGATGATAACAAAAAGGCATACGATTCCAAATTACAGTTGGCAATATGGGCTAATAGGGTAACAATAAAGAAAGCAATAGGTGTAGCATCTTTTTATATTGTATATGGAATCCAGTCAAGAATTCCCCAAAATGATTTAATAGGCCAATACAATTACATTCAGATGTATAATGAAGATATCATTGATGATATGAAAGAAATAATGGATGAATTGGTAGGATTAACTGAGACTAGAAAAGAAGTTTCTCTCAGAAATGCAAAATTGTAGTTACAAGTCAAAATATTATATGATAGAAATCTAGTGAGTAAGAAGTTTGAAATTGAAGACCTAGTTCTCATTTGGAATGCTAGGACTGAAGATAAAGGGACGCATGACAAGTTTGATCCCATATGGCTAGGTCCTTATCTGGTTGAAGCTACATGGAAAGAAGATTCTTATATTCTAAAATATTTATCAAGCAATATTATTGAACTTCCAGTTCATGGATAGTTCTTGAAGAGGTATTTTTTCTGAAAATACTTATGTTCCATGAATAGTAGTTTAGGGTTTTTTCTTGTATATTTTGTAAATCCGTGTAAATTCTTTGTCTATCCCTATATAGCTTTTCCTTCCTATGTTGTTGCTCTCTTAGAGTTGTCATAAATTTTTTGCAAGTATGTGGTCTACTGGTTCTAGGGATTTTAAGCCCTCGTATGAATATGCATATTCATTGTCCCCTGATAGAGTCACTATTGGTTTGGTTTTAACATGAAATTTATTTTGATGCATATCCAAGAGAGTGTTCCCATCCCCTTTGTAAAACATGAGGGTTTTGTGTTTTAATTTTGGATAACCTTAGAATAACCCTAATTTTTTTTCTAAATATATCCCTAGAAAGATTTGGATTATGTTTCATAGCATGCCTTTTCAAAAGAAAACTATGCAGGAAAAAGCCTTTTAAATGCTCTTTTTATTTCTTCCTGGGTACCTTTTGAAATTCATTTGTGTTGTCTAAACATTATCCCAAGTCTCTAAAAATAACCATAACCTAAGCTTTCATTTTAATTTACCACAAGTTTATGTCTTTATTTGAAAAAAGTGATTGAGTAATGATAGCCCTTGATCTTCCTTAAGGTCAAGGGTTGTCGCTTTGTCACAAAAGGAAATTACCTGTTATTTATTCTTGGCAACATAGCGATCAAGTAGTACTTATCCCTAGGACTCAATCATGAAGGAACGAGGTTATAAGAAAAAAGGCCTACACCGTCAGATCTTCTCAAGATCAATGATGGTCACTTTGTCGCCATCAGGAGTTACAAGGTTTTTATCCTTGGTGACATAGTGAAAGCCTGCCATGTGGATATGTGGTGGGACCAACCCTTGAATATGGCATCGTAAGTTGCATATTATTAACAACTTGTTAGGTTGTCAAATTTCTCAGACTGGTAGATGCCATGAGGTATTCACATTGAAGAAAAAGAAACATTAATCGATGTTGTTGATCTTATCAAGATCGACGGTGGTCACCTTGTCACTAATGGAAGTTGCAAGAACTTTATCCTTGGTGACATAGTGACCAGAAGTAAATCTCACTGGCCTACATCATGTATAATGAAATAATCACAAAGCTCTATCATTTGATGCAAGGATGATCAATGACAATCACTTTGTTGCCAAAGGGGGTTTCTTGAAGTTTACCCTTGGTGACATAGCGAGAACATGACAAGTGTCTGGAGGTGTAAGTGGGTCCAATGTAAGTAACTAGAAGTGAAAGAAAAGGTTCATGTGGAAGGATTCAATTGGAAATTGACTGCTAATTAGGAAGGTTGAAGCCAAGTCATAAAATGTTTTATTCTTAAATTGCCAAATTTTTCAAAAAATTGATGACCTGTTTTCAAATTTGACGTGTGATGACACTCTATTCTCTACAATCTATTTATGAGAGTTAAAGCTCCTCGTGCAAAATAAAACCAAGAATATAGTGCAGATAGTCAAGAATTTCTTCATGCAAATGTATTTCTATTTTTTTAAGAGCCATAACCTATGGAAGATCTATTTTCCCACCTGGTTAAATTGTGAAGAACTTTCTATATCAATGATTCACTATAGAATTTAGAAAGAAGAAAAAAGAGAGCTAAGTAATTACCTCAATCTGAATATAACTCAAGGAATTTTGTTTTCTCTTCATTATTATCAAATATGCCTCAAAGGAAGGGTTTCTCAGGGAAAGTAGAATATGCTAGTAAGAATATCTATGACAATTTTCTTGAACAATTAAGTGAATCCACAAATGAATCAGCCCAAATCAATAAGATAGTTCATATAAACCCTAGGCTCTAGATTGCAGATGGTTTGTTTGATAAGGTGAATTGGAATAGGGATGCCATAACTTCCAAAACATGGCTCCAATTATTCAAGAAATGGTTCTGATAAAGAAAATTGTTTTCCCCCATGGGAATGTTTGGAATTTTAATTTAGGTAAGCTAGGAGTCCCTGGGGTTTTCATGGATTTAGACCTTCTCATAGCTGTAGCCCTAAATTATGACTTAGTCACTAGGATGGTGAGAAGAATAGATGGGGAGTGTTTGTTGAAAATCACTATGGAATAAATTCATGAGGTTTTTGCATTGGAGCCAACCACAAAATATCATGAGGTCATTGACTTTTAGGGGTGGAAAAGGAACATTTGTCTCAAAAAGATCAAATCAGACAAGGTGCATGAGAGGACACCTAGCCACAATTGGTAATTTGACCTTTGTTACAACATCAACTAAAGAGCCTTTCAAGAAATAGTTTTTCAATACTAGGGACATAGACATTTACATGATTTTATGTAGGATTTTTGGTGAAGATGAACCAGATTTTATGCCAACAAAGTTCAAGTATATGATGACATAGATTTCGTCTTTTCTTGTGGATATTATTTTTGATTTTTCATCTTATTTAGTAGAGGAGATTCATGTAGGTCTAACTGGAATTGCAAAGGAAAAAATTGAATAAAACATTTGGCCTCTATTCCTTATTGATGCATGTGTTCTTGTATAAAGGTGTTACTTTATTCAAAAAAGAAATGGTATTAAATAGAGAGTATGAGGAAGAATATATGCTAGTCCAATTATGGAGTACATATATGACCTGGGATGCAAAAGAGGCCATCTTTGTGAGATTTGATAGATACTTTGAATCTAGGTTGAGGAGCCTTTTATTAAGGGACAATCCCAAAATACATAAGGCACTGCTGGATTTCATCAGGCTTATGGATAACCCTGCTAGTTTGAAGGTGTCCAATAATTGGGCAGATATCATACCATACCTTGTATGGA
The DNA here is from genome assembly GCA_028749045.1 of Cupressus sempervirens. Lineage (NCBI taxonomy): Eukaryota > Viridiplantae > Streptophyta > Pinopsida > Cupressales > Cupressaceae > Cupressus > Cupressus sempervirens. The sequence goes on along the minus strand of CM053791.1, from coordinate 821,085,596 downwards.
TTCCAAGGAACTCCACATGTATTTCCCTACCAGGTACCTTTGAAGGTGGGAATAGATGAAATGCTATGATAGATAGCTGGATTAAAGGAAGCACAATTAACTGGTCAGTCTAGAGGTTCAATTTTCCCATCTTGTACTATTGCCCAACTGTTCATAATCATCAAGGGTGGTTGGTTGTTTCTATATAAATTTTTAGACCAATATAAAATGGTTGTTTCTCATGATAATGAAGGATTGTTTGATATTTTCAGATAGAGGGCTAAGACTAGTGCCAAGAGACATCAACCCTACTTCCCTAAAGATATAATAAGAAATGAATTCTCTCTCTAGGAGAAAGATATCAAGAAGGAAAAATGGAGAGTTTACTCTAGGGTTCTAGAATTCATTAATTATTTTGATAAAGATTACAAGCTTCTGAAAGATGCCAAGACAAAGGCCGATAAAATAAATAAATTTATGATCACTTTTCCAAAGATCATGGAGGCTATGAATGAAAATAAAATATTCTTTATTAATTCTTATCCTGAAAAGGCCAGAGAGGTGATGAAAAAATTATCTTTTACCCCTACAGTAGGATCAGGGCAGCCGGTAATTCAGAGGAGACTTGGCTACAATATCATTAAGAACAAAGCACATGCAATTGACAAGAAAAAATAGATAGTTGGATCAACTAGTGCTATTATGGAGGATAGGCCTGATGAGCCAAAGCCCAAGAGGCAAAAGATAGAGGAGAAATAGGTGCCCCAAATAGAGGAGTACTCACCCAATTAGTCACCATTGCATATAGGAGATGAACAACTCACCAAGGAGAAAATGGAACAATTAGGATCCCAATGGGGAGTTTTTATCACTGTTTCAAAATTAGAAGAGGGGAATCCTCAAGAGCCTCCCATGCCTAGCTTGGACTTAACTATTGCTAATTATAGAGGAAGGGAATTAGACCCTATGGTAGAACAAGCTAGTCAAGAGTTTCCCCTCTAGTGACAACTAAGTCAAATCTAGAGCTTTCTACCAGTTTGCATGGAGGACAAATATTGAACTATTTGAGGAAAGGTGTAATAAGATGAAAGTAGAGCATCTTGAGATGGTAGAGGCATCCTTAAAAAATCAAATAAAAGAGGAAATGATGCAAGAGTTTAAGAACTTGACCCCTGAAGAAGGAAGAAAAATGATAAAGATCATTTAGGGTTTTGCTCTTGCTAAATTGGGACATTGCAGATGCAATGGTTTTTAACTTTGTGACCAAGAAGTTAAATGTAGATGAAAAGAGAAAAAATAAGTTGAAAGGTGCCAAATTTAGTGAATATCATGCTGTCCTAGTCATCTGGTCTATGAGAAAAGGATCCATAGCCAACTCCTCATAGCCTGATGATATTGATATAATTGATATAATTGGAAACTTAATTGTGAAAAGGGTTGAGCATACTCCAAATGAGGAGGCTACAGAGATAAATGTTGAAACATCTAGCCTCACCCTAGCCATAGCCAAGAAGGAGAAATTACAAAAATTAGAATTGCAAGAGAAATATGAGAAGGTCCTAGAAGCTTATAATAAGGAAGTGCAAAAAAAGAATAGAGCTGGAGACTAAGATGATAGGATGACCTAATAGGCCTAGAATTACTTATCCTCATCCACCAGTAGAGCCTTTTAAATCCACTCCTCTTATAGAAATTCCAGACACACCACAAAGACTTCAATATTATACTTTAGAGGAGTTTGAGCAAGAAAAAAAAACTATGGGCATTACATGTGGAACTTGATATTCAATATGAAGATAGGTTGAGGAAAGAAATTATATATTTGGTTGGCCTACATTCTATGAATAATTGGAAAACATAATAAACATGTGGAATGAGTTCAAAGAAAATGAGGAAGCCTTAAAGCCAATTGTTTATAAATGGAATAATAGCAACAAGGATGCCACTCTGTTGTGTTTTTTAGTTATCAATTTGTCATGTGAACAGATAGAAAATACTTTTGACTTGACTAATAATCTCTCAGAGTTTGATAATAAGAGAATTCAATTACAAGGGAGAATCATTAACTATCTTGTAAAGTATAAGAGTAAAAAAGTTGAACTATTTCCCCATGCCCTAGCTAAAAAGGATAAATTAAAAAATACAGAGGAACAAGCCCAGGAATTATATGATCTATTATTCCTTAGGATGAATAGGGTCATAAATGAAAAGGGAAACACATGGTGGGAAAATACAATTGAAGAAGTCATAAAAATGCAAATATTTTATGATTCTTTAAGAGAATATTTTATTGAAATAGATAAATTGGGAGAGTATGTGATGAAGAAAAAACATGAGATTTTGAGTTTCAATTGGCCAAATGACACACTTTTTGAAAAGTGGATGGCAGATTTTGTACATGCAAAGTAGTTAGAACTTGGTGAAACTAATGATGATGAAATAGAGCAAGATGATTCCCAAACAATAGATGCCTTAGTTAGAATAGAAGAAGACAAAGGTACACAACCAACTATAGAGACAAATACAAATGTTCAAACTAATGACTTGGCAATAGGACAATCAAATGTGCCTATAAATTTTTTATTACAAGATGAAATGGATGGAGAACCCCTAGATTAGCTCAACTTTCTGGTATTAGAATAGGTCCCATCATATCCAAGTCCAATAGTTACACCCTCTCAGGAATGACAACAACAAAAAATACAATCATGAACTCCTCGACAACAAAGAAGTGTAGCAGAAGTGGTCCCACAAAAGAATATTCATGATGAAAATAATTCTGTTGCACCAATTTTTATCTTTTATGATAGTAACTTTGTAAATATCTTTCTATCTTAAGGACAATTTTCAGTACTCTCTAGGCTTTAAGCTTGTTGCATCTCATACCATATAAGTTAGATTCCAAGGCTAGAGAAAGGGTCCAAACTATTGTATAACTTTTATTCTTGCTAGTTTTATTCGGTCCAATTTTCTTTGATGTGAAAATTATATGATGTATTTTCTCTACAAATTTAAAGATACATTAGCTTTAAAGGATTCAGTTGTCTAGTCTTGAGTTGTTTTGAGTTCTATTCTAATGTTACATATTTTCAAAGAGAATTAATGCAAAGATAAAATTTCACCATATCTTTTTTATTTGAATCTTGTCTCCATTTTTATTGATTGGTTGTTCTAAGATTGTATGGGCCAATCTTGTTCAATTTAATGCAACTAGGATAGGTTGTATGTCAATTCACTATTTCTTTGATTCAATGAATTGAGTAATTTCTTTAGTGATATGATAGGATATCCAAGCAGTAATAAGGATATGCATAAGAATGGGTTTTAGGGAGAATTGTAGATGATATTGATTGTAATGCAATCAATTAGGTCAAAATAGTTGGATAGACTCTGAAACCCAATGGATGAGGCACTGATCAATTATTTCAGTTTGCATATGAAGGGACCATATATAAGCATCAAGAAAAATCAAAAAATCTAAATCAATTTTATTTTAAATGTATGAAGAGTATCATAGCTGATCAATAGTTTTTTGCATATAATTTCTATGTTTTAATTAGCTATTGTACCCTAGGTTACTTGTAAATCAGAGAAGAATTATGACAAATCTATTGTAAGGGATGAGTATTGTGATAAAATGTCATTGAATGAATGAATTGTGTGGATAGTATCAAGTTTTGAATCTTTTTATCCCTCAAGTGTACCCGCCTTGGTTTTACAAAGCTTAAAGAGTAGAAAATCTTTATGATTTTGTTGAAGTTGGGTCCAAATTTGAAGACCTCTTAGTTGAGTATAGGAAATAGCTACTCCTTAGGCTAAATTGATCTTCACTATCTTGGTATCAAGTATTTTGTTTCTTGGTAGTGTAAAAACACCAACATCTAGAATTCGTCACCTACTACTAATGGAAAAAATCAAACCAACCAATGAAGAAAGAGGATTGAGAGAACATGCATCCATAAGAGGCTTTTCTATCCTAGCCATTCACCTATCCTTTATTTTCCTAGCCCTTCATTTTTTGTACTATGAATATTCTTAAGCACTCTTAACCATGTGCATATTACATCTCGTGCTTTCTTCCCTTAACCGTGCATAAGCTCAAGTGCCTCTAATAAACTACACAAAAGAAAATACTTTGACTGTTCATTATTTTCTTGAATTATACTTAGACAATTTTCTAAGTCCAAGTATCCAAAACTTAGTATTATGTTTTTCCTTCTTCATAGAAGGTATATGTTGCCATAAATAGAAAATCTATATCATCTTTACATGTCCTTCTAGCCAAATTGCCAACAGATGGAGACAATTCTTTTCCAAATATCCACAAAATAAACGAGAGAAAATGGATATGTTTGTGCACAATCTAAATAAAGAGATGAGTTACCATGTATAACTCCAATGAGGGCTAAGTGTTCCGTTGATTCTCATGAGTGATAGATTCATGTGAACCACTACTCATGAAACATTGGTCAACGAGTTTGATTAAAATAATTACATATTTCAATCCTAATAGCAATATCATAATTTCACTTGTTGTAGAAACATATATCCTACTTATCAATTGATAAGGTTAAGGGAATTTATAAAGAATGGTTCATAAGGCACAACACTTGGTAAATGTCTTACATATGAGATTGTAACAAGAGTGGGCTTAACTATGAAGGAATGTTTGTAGTTAAGCATTCTCAAGCTAGAGTAATACTAGGATGGGTGACCTCCCAAGAAGTCTTGGTGCTTTGCCTTCGTGACCATCACCTAGATCCAACGAGAGCTAAGTGTTCCATTCATTATCATGAGAGATGGATTCACTTGAATCACTACTCATGAAACATGGGTCAATGAGTTTGACTCAAAAAAATACGTAGTTGAATCTTAATAGCAATATCAAAACAATGAAAAAGCCAAATTTTGGAACAAAAAAGAAGAAGAAGAAGTTAAAACATTGTCAATGATAGAATTATGGACAATAAAAATGTTAAACAAGTACAACCAACTTTAAACTTAAAAATTAAGACCGATACTCCTCCATCAAAAAATGAGACTAACCTTCAAGATAATCATATGTTCCAAGAAGAAGAACATTCACCACCTTGGGAGAATAACTTGAATTTTCTTTGTGGAAGCTAATTACCAAGAAAATCATTTTCAAAGTAAAAAACTGTTAACTTGAGGTGAAACTATCTTGGTTGAAAGACAATTATTATTAAAATTATCCTAGAAGTAAGGGACGCAAGACCAATGATTGCTAAAGATTAAAAAATGCGATCCAAGTTTTAATTAAAAAAGTGGAAATAATGGTTGAAGAACATACATTCAATGAGATATATACAAGCTTCAAGAATCTAATGTGATAATTATTAAGAAAAAATAAGAGTATAGCCTGTTAATGTCACAACACACAATCAAGGTAAAGTTACCCTTCAAGATGTATCCTTCAAATATCTTTATTCTCAAATTAAGTCTACTTATGTCCCTAAGTCTACATCAAGTGTCTCAAGTCAATATAATATCTTGAAACAGTAGAAGAAAACAAAAACCCAAATTTCCATACTAGAGAGTCTATGTCTTTCACCAACCCATAACTACAGTCTAGAAAAGATTCTATTGGAATAATGTACCCATAGAACTTGACCAGTGAAAATTACAAGGTATGGTCAGATATCTTAACACTTGACATTATCTATCATTCATTGACAATGATGACCTTGCGATAAGCTAGCCTCAAAATGTTCCACTTTATATAGAGGTCCTTATTCAAGACCATAAAATCAAAAGGGTCCTTATAGATGGAGAAGTTGGTTTGAATATATTTACTTTGAAATTAGTCCTTCCTTTGGATTTTTGGAAGAATATAGTCTATCTCATGAAGAAATCTTGAATACAAGTCTATGATGAAGAAGGGAGAGAATCCAAAGGTTTTGTTATCTTACCAATCAGACTTGGCCTCATGGTCAAATATGTCCTTTTCCAAGTGTTATACATGTAGCTTTCATTACAATATTATTTTGGGAAAGTTATTGACTCATTAAACACAAGAAATACCATCAACATATCATTAGTGCTTAAAGTTCTCCTATAATAGATAGAAGTTTACAATCAAAGGGACCCACAATTCATTCTAGTATTTTACCAAAATTAATCCCACACCATAGTTTCTTGTAGTCCATAGAAGAGTCTCATCCTCCATGTCTACTATTGACCTTGGTAGCATAACATCCACATCATTATACTTTAGTATAAATATTGACATTAAAGAATAAAGCATGGGAGAATATTTTATAAGATAAACATTTTTCATAACTAAATTATCTTATTCACTAAAGTCAGATGGAAGATCATGTATATTTAACCAACATTAAAATATCCCTCTCAAGACACTTCATTGCACTTTTATTAGTGGGGCCACATTATTGGATGATGTAAAGGATAAAAATGAAAATTAGTGGCTCTATAAAGAAAAGAAAGATGAATCCATCAAATATATGAGTACGAGTTGGCCAATATTGAAAAGGACTTACCATAATACAAGTAGGTATGAAGGTAAAAAACATATTTTAACTACTACTACATTTTTCATTAAGTCATCATTTTCAATGGATTTTTTAAGCTAATTAGTGGGTTAGTGTTTAAATCCTATCGTTAGACGTTTGAATTGCACAATTTTTTTGCATCCAAAATCTAAATCTAGTAAGGTATGTGTATACAATTATGGACGAACAAGGTTAAAAAATTAATAAAAATCATAGGAAAGCACATCTACGTATCATCTCCACATATGAAAACAAACTTCAAAGTATCAAACACCTTCAAAGTGGTGTTTGTGAAGCAAAAATGACATTTTCTCTAGCTTTTAAGTGTCTTTCTCTTTTTCCACTCTCCACTATTCACAATGCACAAATGCTCCCCTCTTGATGGCTTTATAGCCCATGATGCCCTATTTGACCATATATGTTGTTTTTCTAAGCTTGGAACTTCCATAAGCCATATTTTACCTTTTTTTCCTTTGATTGGCTTCATTTTTGTGTAAGATTAATTGTTCATCCAAAAAACCCTTCTGTTGACAAGACAAGGTAGGGGATAGGTGTTGAGCCATAATTTTCTTAAAACCAATGTGACAAGTGCATTATTCAAAGATGGGAAAAATGTATACATTAAAAATTGACTCAAGAAATTAATTAAATATTAATATTACTAAAAAAGTTATTCAATTTATTTAGCTAATATACTTTATCTTATTCTTCTAAACTTAATTTCTCTAGTTTACCTTTATTGAGTTATTTACATTTTCTTTTTCCCTCTTATCACATGACTAGGTCTATGCTTCCAAATCATGTGCCACTTCACCCTAGGCTAAAAAAATATTGTATTTTATTTTAGAATTACCCTATTTATCCTCAACCATGTGTCTCTATTCCTAAGTTATCCAAAGGGCTATGTAGCCAAATGGCACTTGGTCTAATGGTTGCCTATTGTCATAAGACTTGGTCTATGCTACCTGCTAGTGAAATGTTTTCCCCTTTGAAGTATTAACTAATTATTGACTCTATCCCCAAATTTAGAAAACACACACACACACACACACACACACACACACACACACACACACACACACACACACACACACACAGACACACACACACACACACACACACACACACACACACACACACACACACACACACACACACACACACACACACACACACACACACTAATGAATGAGTCCCTTTGATAGAGAACTCTCTGTATTTAACAGGTATAAGTTCTTGACTTGAAAGATTTTGTAGATTAAATCTTGTTTTAAAATAATGATTTTTACAATTATTTTTGACTACAAAGTATAAGGTAAAACACTTAGTTCATAATAATGAAAAGAATGTGTAGATTGAAAAGAAATTCAAATTTCACAACAATGATTAGCCACGTGATTGATTATCACTGTGAAACAATCTTAAATAAAAAGGATTAAATGAAGGCTACTCTGTTATTTCAGATTCAAAATCAACATGTAATACAAATAAATAAATGGCGTTACATATATCCACTCCCACACATCAATGAAAAGTATGCTTCAATAAGCCATATGACTTAACAACCAAGATTCATATATAAAACTATACAATCCCATATATTATTGCATCAAATATCAAGTATCATAAAACAAAAATATAGTTAAAATCAAGTTTCAATATCTAGAGAGCTAACCCTCTCAAAATCGCAAAACCATGCTTATATAGTCACGCAGGGCTTTAAGATTCAATTTTAAAAACTAACTTCCCCAAGAAGTTATAAACTAACATCCCCAGGAAGTTATAAACTAACATCCCCAGGAAGTTATAAACTAACATACTTAAACATAGTCTTTAAAAAAAACAATTGAAAGAAAGTATACTAAGGTAAGTAGCCACCAAATCCTATCTAATCAAATTTCAGTTGTGACAATAGGATTGGCCAGTTGCTTTGGATTTTTAGGAAGTTTGCCACCTACGTGCTTCCACTTTTTATAAGCAACAATGAATTCAACCAATTTCTTTTTTAGGGACACTTAGATCTGCTCCAACCTGAGTTTCCACATGCACTCAATCCTATGAACATGGTCCATCTTCTTTTTGTGTTCTTGTAAATGATCCCTGCACAAAATTTGTTAGACTAACCACCAACATTTCCCTTCGAGATTCATGACATGGCTTAATTGCCTCATATGTTCTATAAGTCTAGTGGTTGTATCGATCATTAATAGGTCAATCTTTTGGTGTAATGACAACTTTAGCTTGTAACAAGTGGTATCAGAGCTTGATCACAGGTTCGAATTTCCTTGGGTAATGTTGAGGGGGGGATTTTTGGACTAATTTCCAACGTTTCCCTTCAAGATTCATGACATGGCTTAACTACCTCTTGTGTCCTATAAGTAGAGTGATTTTATCAGGCATTAACAGGTTGATCTTTTGGTGTAACAAAAACTCTAGCTTGTAACAAAAATCATCATGTAGTCTGCATGAGTGATGGTGGAAAAATCCTTGACTATTGTCTCTCAAATCTCTTTCATTATATATATTTTTTTATTGTGAAAGGATGACAATACCTCTTGGGTTCCCCTACTAGATTTATCTTCATTTTCCATGATCCTAACATCAATACACTTGATGTCATTGTCTAGGATCTATTTGAGACATTCCATCTCCCTCAACAACTTGTATGTTTCCTCTAGGCCCTACTCAATAGTTATGTTTCTCCATTCTTGAGCATGAAATCAAAATCAAAAATTGCATCAAGAATATCTACCAAGGACTTAGTAGTACCATAAGTCTGAACCTTTGTGGTCTAGATAATATACTCATCACACTTCACTTTCTCAATTTCCCACATGTTTAATTTAGACTCCAACTACCATCTTAGCTTCTTGTGATTTAGTTTTAGTAAATTCAGAGATGTCACTCACCCCATTAGCCATCACAATATCCACCCAATCATTAAAGACTCTGGCTACTAACCTATCCCTTTCAACTTGATCAATGAATTTTTGATTAGTAGGGGAGGTACCATCTATTATAGAAGTACTACCTAGGATGACCAATACATCAAGATTCTAGATGGCATGGATATAATCTACCATTAAATGTATGGTTTGCTTCATTTCCTTTTTGTCTTTCCAGTCCTTCCAAATTCTATGTTCAATCTTCTTATTACTAGTATTAAATATTTCATGTCAACAACCCTAGTTGTCATTCCAAGGTTAGTTCTTTTCACCATGAAGTCTTATGGTTGAACCACTTCCTGGTTTTTTTCACTAGTGGGCTTGTAGATCTCTTCTATCCAATGCCCTATTTTATTATCCACATCTAGCATAGCTTCAACTTTTAGTTTCCTTATGTAGGAGCATTATGGGTTTCCTTGCTATCATACTCATCTTTGTGCATTTTGTCATCTATTGATGTAGGAGTATCCTGGGTGTAAGAGCAATCTTGCATCACCCAAAAATATGTCCTTTTAGTTGTTTTAATAAGGGTTGTCTTAATGCAGAGTTGTTGTCTATGGAGGCTTTCTACTCAGTAAGTTAGTTATACGAGCTTAGAATTTTCTAATTTCAATGGTGAAGGTTAATTTTAGTTATATAAATTTGCCAATAGAGTTTCATGGCCAAATTATATGTATTTGTAAAGTTATTATGGAGTTTCAGTGTATAATTTTGGTATAAAACTATTTGTAAGAATTTATCTTAGGGAAAAATTCACCCAAGACCAAGGAACTCAAACACAAGCACAACAGTAGACCAAAGAGAGAGTATGATCAGAATGATGATATATTCATTCAATATGCCATATGAAAGTACACTAGGAGTGCCTATATATAAAGGCCTCTAGAATGCATAGAAGTCAGCAACATGATAAGTCATACAACCACGCACATGTCCACTAGATATGGGTTATCCTCCATTAAGCATAGAAGTAAGTGTGATGATGAGAGGATAAGCCTACAATGGTGTAGCATGCAAATTTAAGTTGTAGACAACATGTGCTAAAAAGGGAATGCAAATAACTATGTTGTCTACATGACAACTCAGTGAATGATGCAAACTCTAGTACTGTAGACACCATGTGCTGAATTAGAGTTGTGTGCTTTTGTGTTGTCAACATGACAACTCATGAGAGTACACAAACCCCTAAGTGTCTCACCTAAATAAATAATAAAATAATGTAATATAATAAAATAATACATTAACCTAAGTAAGCTTAAGTAAATGTAAATAGTAAATACTTATTTACCCCAACACCCCCCCCCTTAAGCTTATGAAAACTAGGATGAAGTGCATGATGAATCCCGACTACTAGGCCATGTTAGGTACCCATGTACATAATGAAATGTAATCTCTCATAAAGAAAATAAAGAGGGAAAACCTCATGGGAAAAACCCTCCCCCAAAAAGAGAGATGAAAAACACATACGATGTATGGATGGATGGAGTAATCAAGACCCCCCCATTACGACATACATCCTGTATATACATAAGAGAAAAATGAGAAGAGGAAGAGAGACAAGATAGGCTCCCCCACAAAGAAGAATGCCTGCCAGTGATTGCTCTGATGAAGAAGTTGATCCAAGACTACAGAATGGTGTTCCTCCCCTTGGGAAGAAACAAGGCCACGGATACAAATGAGACGCTTCCACTATGCGTGGAAAGAATCCCATAGGTAAGTGATGTCTCTAAAACCTACTCAATTGGCTAAAGAACGTGTCTCAAAGAACTGTCTATCTCTTTAGCTGATGAAGAACCCCTCTGTAACTGTTGATCATAAGTATCCACAATCACTTCAACCTGTGATGATCGATCATGTAGAGAATGAACAAGAGGGTCGGATGGAACCCTCATGACAATTGAAGAAGGTGCTACAACATCAAGAAGAAGAGGCAAATCATCAATGTTGTCCCCCAAATTTGTCACTGATGCTAGACCTGAAAGACTAAATGTACCTTGTTGTGCTGGACCTATCACTATGGCAATATATGCATGTGAATTGGACTAATGTAGTGACCTCTCACTGAAACTGTTGATAGAACCCCATGTGTCTGAATCTGTTGAAGCACTATCACTGGTGTTACTATCAGCTTCCACATGATATGATGTGCAGAGAAGAGTAGAGGATAAGTTGGGTGAACTTTCCTCAAAGTGTACATCCTTCTCTACAAAAATCTCATGTGTCTTAGGATCTATAAGTCTGTATGCCTTCACACCATCTTCATATCCAATAAAAGTACAAGGCTGAGGTGGTAGTGCCTTGCATTCCCTAGAAGATTTGTTTGCCCATGCTGGACAACTAAAGACTCTGAAGTGTGTTACAACTAGTTTTCTATCACTCCATGACTCAAAAGGAGTCTTTCCATCTAAGGCTAGATGAGGAGACCAATTAAGAATGTGAGTGGAACTACTAATTGCTTCAACTTCAACTGATGGATCTAGAGACTTGGCTTGTATCATGCAACTTTCCATAGACTTAAGAGTTTAGATCCTCAATGCTGCAACATTTGTCTTGTGCAGACTAAATGTTGGTGGATTCTGAAGATCAATTCCCTCAAGTTTGAAAAGTCTTTAAGTCTTTTGTTCACAGATCTGCTTTCATTGTCCATTCAAAGAACTTTGATAGTTTTCCTCAATTTCTATTCAACATGAGTCTTGAAGGCTAGAAACCTGTCCAACACTTCATTCTTATGATGAAGAAAGTAGACCCAAGTGTACCTTAAAAAGTCATCAATTAAAGTATGTAGCAACCTTGGTTGACTGAAGTCACTGAAAAAGGACCTATTAATACCATGTGAACCAACTAAAGAACAACTGGTGCTCTTGAAGACTTCCCTTTATGTAACTTCTCCTCTAGTTGCATATCCATTGAACCTGTTGAACATTCACCTTGGGAAAAGTTGATTGTAGGTAGACCTTTGACTAGTTTGTTTGAGCAAAGTTTTTGAAGATAGTGGAAGGCAAGATGACCAAATTGCTCATGCCATAATTGCATTTGAGAATTGGATTGTGTTAAAAAGGCCTATGAAGGAGACTTGGGTAGAAAGTGAGAGAAAGAATACAACCTTTTGTCATGATTGACTTTTCGTACTGCAACCACTGAATCATCTTTTAGACTGTGCACTTGTATTGAGTCTGGAAGGAACTCAACTCTATGTCCATCTCCGAGGTGAGTGATTTGGTAAATCGAGAGGGGATTAGAACTTAGGTTTGGAATATAGAGAACATCTCAAAACTCTCTATTTTATATTTCTACATTTCCTTTTCCTTCAACTTCCATTTAAGTATCATCTCCCACAAAGATGTGTGGTACCTTTGACTACTTCATTGAAGAAAAATCCCCTTTTGAAGAACCATTGTGATAGAAGGCACCTGAGTCAAGAATCCATTCCTTGGAAGAATTTGAATTTTCCATTAGTGCTTGCCCTTTTCCCTTTGAATCTGAAGAAGACCCTTTATCCTTATAAGCATTAGGCAGTGGAACATTATGTTTCTTCATGATGTTGGTCAACTCATCAATCTTCTTACGATAACACTCATGTTTTTCATGACCCATTTTCTTGCAATAGGCACACTTTTTCTTCTCCTTACTGTTGTCCCCCTTCTTGTTGGAATTTGAGGAAGACTTGCCTTGTTGATTTGATTATGGTGTTGTCTTTTCTAAATCCTCTAAATTGCTCTTCCACTTCTTATTCTTACTCTTTCCTTTATTTGAAGACTGCCTAGCTGAATTTTGAGAGCCCTCATTATTGGCCACCAATGCTTTAGACTTAGGTGAATTGAGAATCCTCATTGATATCAACTTCTTTTCTTCTGTATCCAGCAAATCAACATATTCATCAAAAGAGACTTTCTTATAGGCAGACCCTAATGTAGTCTTTGAGGTGTTATAAGACAAAACAAAAGTGGAATACTGTAATGGAAGCTTATTATGAATAAGATAGATCAACCTATCATCTTTAATAGGATTCCCACAATTGGTAAGCTTTTTCCTTAGTTCATTCACCTTATTGATGAAATTTTGTATAGAATCAAATGACTTAGGATCTAAAGAGACAAGCTCATCTTCAATTTTGAAAACATCCTCTTCAGACACTTTACCATATAGGTTTTGGAGGGTATCCCAAGCTTCCTTAGATGTAGAAGACTTTCTAATTTGATACATGATCTTGTCATCAACCCCCAAACATATATCACCTAGGGCTTTCCTATTCATTTCCACCCAAGCTAAAATATCACTTGTTGATACTTTATCATCTGCTGATTTAGGAAGAGTACCATCCACATATTGAGAAACTTCATTATGCATTAAATGATACCACATTTTGATGGACCATGTAGTATAGCTATGTGGAGTTAATTTTGGAAACTTAAAATTTCTCATAATACAGAAAATGAAATAAAATTGCAAAAAAGAAGGAACACAACACCAAGAATACCCCCTCCCCCTTCACTAAATCAAGAAACCCCCCAAAATAGATGCTTTTGGCACTTTATAAGTAGTGTGATTACAATGGCCACTTACCAAATTTGGCCTTCATGGACTTCTAATTTTTCCTGTTACAACCTCTTGAAAGATTAGAAATTTGGAACTTTACAATATACAACAATTTGAAGTAATACAAAGCAAAGAAAGGCTCTATTTTTGAAAGTGACACTTTTTTCCACACAATCCACAATATGATTTTAGATCTAGAAAGTAGATAAAAAATAATGCACTTTCAAAAAAAATAGAACCTATTTTCAAGTCCAGATAAGCTCGTATGGAGCATTTGAAGTTGAAAAATGTAGGATTAGACAGGTATCACCAAAAGATGCAATTTCTAACAAATCTATGCACCAAAACCAGAAAAGAGTTGCACCACTCAAAAGTTTAGGAAATTCTACCCAATTTCAAAATAAATCACACCTAATTTGGAGTCTGGATGACTAAGATATGGCCTCCCAAAGTCGGACTGCAAAATAAAAAATCAAGCTAGAGAGGGGTTGCATTAGCAAAAGTTAGGGTTAAATTTGACGGTCATATGACCTTCACAGCAGTTCAAATTTTCCCTATAATGATGGTCAGATGATCGTCAAATTTAGGCTCAAGAAATGGATGATGTCAGTGACTCTAAGCCTTGTGATGATGTCGTCATGACATCATAATGATGTCAGCAGTACAAAAATATATAGAGTAGGATGACATATCTGAGTACGGTGTATGGATTTGTTGACTAGGCTGCATAGTTAGATGTACAGAAGCTGACATGTACTGACGTTTTAATGGACAGTTGTCTGCCTGCGTGTCCTGTAGATGAGTCTATGGCTATTGACATGTCTACAGAGTGTATTGCCACATGTGCAGGCTGCGGTGTAGATAATAATGCCATGTAGCACAAAATGAATGGGCACTAGATTCATATTCACGTTGCTGAAGATTTATTAGCGGGTACCAGACTTCTATCACAACACTAGAATTTTAACAAACTTTACTGATCTTATGTTTAGCAGTGGTTGTCGATTCAAAGCTATGGGCGTCAGAAGGTGTATGAGCAGCCAGAGAGTACAAAATGCTGGCAGGGAGCCTACATCAATGGAGAGGCCAAAAATTGGTTTTTGCGAGCATCGAGCTTCTAAATAATGTCATCAAAGAGAGTTTGATTGTCACTGGGTTTTGGTTGTTTTGTCCCACATTGGTGGGTTCTTCAAACAATGACCACTTTAAATTGTAAAACCCGCATCAAATAAACAAAGCGAAAGGCAACAGGTGCTTTGTTGATGGGTTGTAAAGGTAGTCGGTGCTTTACTGATGAGTTGTAAGGTAGGCCAAAATTATGTGTTGCCAGACCAAATTATGTTGGCTGGTGTGATGTGATTGAACCCATAAATTTGTAAAGAAGCCCACCGAAATAAAACTTCACAAATTGCAGGGGTGGGGCATAATTACTCGGTTCTACAAAATTTTTTTTTTTCTGACTGAGCAAAAAAATCCAAAAATACCCAAATTGAAAAATAAATTGCAAAGAGAAAATTAATTTAGATCTAAAAATAAATGCTCAGATCAATTGAAATGACCATACCCAATTGCAAATTAGTGCCTTTGGGTGCTAGTTTGCAAAAAAAAATTGCCTTATGATTGACTTTAGCCCAACATAGGTGAATTTATAGTTGATCTTCACTGAATAAATGTTTTAGACACATGGTAAGGTCAGATCTGGTTCTAGATGCTCCTAATTTCTATAGATACTCCAGATTCAAGCCGAGGTACTAAAGCATGAATGGTCTCAAACGACTATGTGTAGAGAATATCCCCGAGCTCTAATACCATGTAAGA